>OZ038486.1:20962233-21012233 GCA_964036315.1 Acanthosepion esculentum | reverse complement strand
TGTAAACCTTTACGACCGTGTTGTAAACAAGTTAGACAACACTCCTAACAATTACTATACATCACATACCATACCCCCAACAGCCTGCTACAAATATATCCCTCTAAAACTTGTTTGGTAAACCTGTTTGACATCTTAACACAGAAGTTAATAAAAAAATAATTTATAATAAATAATTTAATATTTAATAAATATTATAGTAACACAAATTCCTTATTCTATTAACGCTACAACATACATGGTGTCCAACTGTATGTATGGGGGTCAGTCTATAGACTTGGTATTGGCCTATCACAGAATTGTGAGTTAAAAATCTTGGAGTCGATTTGTACACCAGGTTGGCTTGTAAGCCTCAATTTACAGTAATCCATAGCTGGGGGAGAAGAGGGAGAATTCATAAATTTCCCAAGGGTATAGCGAAGCCGACTGAACCTCCTGAAGGCACACACCGTATAGAGGATTAAGCTTACAATATTTTTTTTCTCTTTTGCAGTCGTATCTTTCTTAAGATATATATGGCAATTTTAAATATCTAGAAATTATATCTAAATAACCGTGATTACAAATATGTTTTTAAATCGATATTATAAATTGACATTAACATAATTTATTCATCAAATAAGCTTTTAGATTTTCAGCTTATAGTAACCGCTATTAGGCACTCTAGGGATATTGCCATGGTAACCAGACAAATGAAATATTCATGCTATTGCTATGAGATTGCAACCAATGCTAAAGCCTGTTTTAATTGTGTCTTATAAGAGTGCTTAACATCAAAGGGAATTGAAATCTTATCACACCTGAATTTCAATGGGACTTATACCTCTTCCATCATATAAATCTAAGTATATCCTGAAAAATGACATCCCCCTATTAATTCCAGTTTTCTTTTGACAACATTAACTTGCATCATACAATCTGATATAGTGTAGCGATTATTGAAAGAGGTTCGTGTGAATTGTAGAGATTTTCGCAATGACGCTAATTACGTAAAGATTACGTAAATCGTGTCGATAAAGTGATGTTTATTTGAAGAAAGGATAATTTGGAATTAGAGTCGAGGATTTGAGATGTGTTTGAATTGTGGAGAATTCGATGATGAGGTCCATGATGGGAATTTTGAAGAAACGAATTGTGCTATTCACATCATCCGAAATATAGAGCTATCCGATTTTTCTCCTAAGTATTTCGTTTCCTAATTAAATCAATTGGCATTTTGAACGGTCCTTACTTATTTTCAGAGTGAAATCCTTCATTTTATCTATCTTACAAATTAAGGCAGCATTTACCTCAAACGCCTGCAACCGAAATCCTCCACTCTTGTAAAAACTTTATATGAGGCAGTCATATGCACCTGAAACTGTCTAAGCTTCTTCCAATTCATATAACTTCCTCTGATGCTCTCTCTCTCTCTCTCTCTCACACACACACACACACACACACACATATATATATATATATATATATATATATATATATATATATATATATATATATATATATATATATATATATATAAAGGATAGAAATGAAGTAGGATTTGAGATAATTATAATTATGTAATTCATCCAGTCTAGAAGAAACCTCAACAGAATGCAGAAAGCACTCGACGGCCGTTTCGTCCTATATTTGGGACTCATCGGCAGTGCGCATCCACTACCGAGAATTGAAACCCGGACAGTAACAATATGCGGCAACCGTCATATATATATATATATATATATATATATATATATATGAAGAAATATAGTATTAAGCTACGCTATATTTATGGGATAAAGTGCTCAATATCAGAAACAGAACCTATGTAAATATAATGTAATCATTGACGTTAAAATGTTTGATGCTAAACGCAATCATCAGGCTTGATTATGTTTAGAACGAAACAGTCTGTCACCTCTGAGTGTTAACATTGGTGTTCACATTTATACATTCATACATACATACATACAAATATATATATATATATGTATATATATATTGGAAATGCAATAAATTAAAATTTTGTATATATATATATATTGTATAATTTTATTTTTGTATATTTTTAATTTATTGCCTTTCCAACTAATGAATAAACATACTTTTCATATAATTAGCTGTACACAGATGCATAATAACTAAATATACATAGAGAACAGAAAAATGATTCATTAGAAATAAATCCCATTTATTCATTTTAATTGGGGAAGAAAGTATTCGTACATTGCAAATTCCAGATTTACACCGACTAATTCCCCTGAAGCAGCAACCCGTCCACGTGATAGACATTTTCATGCAAAAATTGGAGAGTCTAGCTAAAACGTGTAACTTTCAAGCAGTAACTGCCTAAGAAAACAAAATCAGTAGCCGAGTTAAGTCCACCAATGGCATCACCTTCAAGTCAATCCAGCATCGATTACTCGAAAGATCTTCACTGACTCTTAAAACCAAACGATCACTGGAACAAGCAGCAAAACAATTTGCGTTATATGAACAAAGAAAATCAACTACCTCCCCTATAATTTTTTCAGAGGAAAACGCCTGTTTAACCCGCATACAAAAAGATACTAAACTGAAGGAGATTTGCTTCTTCTGCGGAAGCCCATGTCGTCCGCGTCACCTATGTTCAGCCCGTATTGCCGATTGTAAAAAATGCTTTAAAAAAAGGTCATTGGGCAAAAGTTTGCAGGTCTTCGGTATTAGATGCACTATACGATAATGACACAGTCTTACATGACGAAGAACGCAAACAAAGAATATTATCTTAACCAAGTTCAATATAAAGGGAAACGTTTTCTTGCCATGGTAGATTCTGGTGGCGTGTGAAATTTTATCAACAAAAGTACGGTACAAAACCTTTTTGTCATACCAAAAGCCAATAACCCTGGCAAACTCTAACCAACTGTGTAAAATTGTTGGCCAAGCAATAGTTGATATCCCATCTAAACAACAGGACACATTCTGGCGTGATATTGGAAGTGATTAGAAATCTATTCATTGATACCATCATGGGAAAGGACGAACTGAAAAAACTTGAGATTGGATTGACCCGGGGATGAACATGTTATCGTAGTGGTCACGAATAATAACCACTTCCCATCCATAGACGTTCCACCTCCCCAAATCTTTCCCATCTCTCCATTAATACAAATCCAATGGTCGCTAAATCACGTTGTCATAAGATCGCTGCTAGTAAATTCATAAAAGGGGTAAGTACTAGAATTTTGAAAGATATAGCAGAGTCTTCATTGTCTCCTTGGTAATCTAAAGTACATGTAAGGCCAAATGAAAACCACAAAAAGTTCCAATAGTATCCCTCATATCCAGAATCCCTCATATCCGACTTGCCTCATATCCAGAATCCTGCATATTCGGACACGATTTTAATGTGTATATTTGAACTATTTAAGTGATATATAACTGATTTGAAAGTTTTGATTTTCAGGAAATTTACCTTGGATAATTGCTTATGCTTATTTCACCCTAATGGCTTGTATTGGTGCAAACGATGTTGGGAATAAGAGGAAAGGATGTTAACGTGATGCATTTGTAAGATAGCGACGGTACACATGATTGTGATGAAACCTGTGCTGAAATTGAAAGAAACCTATTGAAATGGTGTCAGTTTTATGGAAATGAAGTCAGCATTCATCTATGACGATTGCAATAACGTGTCTTTCGTTTAAAAAATTTCTGAATAAAAGCAAAACGAAATGCAGACAAAGTTAGGAGAAAGAATCATCATGCAACAGCGATTAAAAAGTCCTCGTAACATTATTTATTTTGAATACGTGGCATACTTAATTTAATGAATTTTCATTAACATTACATAATTTATTTCTTTTTCCTTAAAATCAATTCCGTTATATTTCACTCACCATTAGCTTATTTTGTTTACTATAAAACATTGAAAATAAATGTAAAAACCTGATTACAGTTCTTTTATTTTAATCTAAATATAACCCTCATATCCGGACTTTGTAAACAATTCCTCATATCCGGAAGGCCTTTTCTGTCCGGTTGTCAGGGATTCTACTGTAACTGATTACATCGACACTGTCAATAGATTTACAAAGCTCGATGCGTGCCATATGCCCAGTATTTCAAAGATGATTGAGGTTGGCCTAGTACAATATCTTCACTACAGTTGATCTTAAATCTGCTTATCATGAGATCCCTATCCGCGAAGATGATCGTAAGTACATTGCTTTGAGGTAAGTGGAAAACGATACCAATTTACCCGCCTTTCCTTTGGCGTTACTAATGGAGTGTGTCCATTCCGAGAGAAGCATTGACAACATCGTCGATAAGGAGACATTATCAGATATATTTGTCTTCGTGGACAACGCTACTACATATGGGAAAACCCAAAAAGAACATGATTGCAACCTTAAAAAATCTGTGACGTAGCTAAGTAGCATAAAATCACCCTAAACAATAGTAAACGTATCATTTCAGCTACTTCAATTACATTACTTGGGTATACTATCCAAAACAATCAGATATCCCCTGACTACAATGAAATGCCCTCTCTCACCTCTAAATCTAAAATCCCAAAGACGAATAATTGGAATGTTTTGCTATTATGATAAAGCCATTCCAAACCTTTCGGACAAGATTGAACCACAACAATGAATTTCCACTGCCCCTTTAGTTTTACATTGCTTCCAAACGCTGAAAAGCAATTTAAAAGACGCTACCCTAGTAACTGTAACAACTGCTTGTCATTACTTCAAAGGCGCAACCTTAAATCAACAAGGCCGATTTGCTGCAGAATTTTTTCTTACAGTAAATCATAACGAAATCAAACAACACGCCGTCGAAAAGGAAGCTTCCGCCATAGTCGAAGATCTACGGAAATGGCATCACTTTCTATTTAGCAGACACTTCAGAGGCATACCAGACCAAAAGAGTATTTGCTTTATGTCCAATAACATTAGGAAATCAAAGAAAAAAAAAACGATAAGATATGCCGTTCGTTCATCGATCTGTCCCAGTTTAAATTCAGCATTTCTCGTCCAGGAACTGAAAATACTGCTTCTGATACTTTATCTCGCATCTCTGCACTCATTCACACGTTTCACGATCTTCGTGAATTATATCTTCAAATTTGTCACCCTGAAATTACACCCTGAAATTACACCCTGAAATTACACGCCTCTTTCACTTTACCAGAACAATAAATCTCCCTTTCTCCTTATATCAAATAAACGGTGTAACCAACACCCGCACACCCTGTCAGAACCTGAAACCAAATTTGATAACCGGTGGCAGGGGTACACTTATAAATGCTATACTGCCATTTCAACGGTTAAATATAGATTTTAAATGACTCTTACCATCGTTTATACACGGTAAGAAATATCTTCTTACTGTAATCGATGAATTCTCTCGTTTTCCATTTGCCTTTCCCTGCAAATATATAAGCAGAACTTTCATCCACACTCTGAACCAATTATTTTCAGTGTTTTGTAATGCGTGATATGATCCATACCGATAGAGCTAGCAACATCTTCCTAGAAGAAACTAAAAATTGCTTGCATGAAAAAAGCAATGCCACATCGAAAAAAAAAAGTAACCACCCTGTAGATAATAGACAAGTAGAAAAACTAAATGACACCCTATGGAAGGCTATTCAGGTAACGTTACATACTCGTAAAATGATGCCCTCTTATTGGGAAAACATTGTGTCTGATTCACTCCACTAAATTAGATCTCTACTCTGTACAGCATCTAATGAAACCCTTCGTAACAGGCTATTCAAATATAACCGTAAATCCACGTCTGGACCTCAATTTCCTCTTGGGCAAAACTAGGACCTATATAAGTCAGGAACCATACCATGTCTAGTAAACACGACCTTCCAGTAACCCCGGTTACACTTCTAGAAATCAATCTTCATTATACTCATGTACGTCTACCTTCCAGCATCGAAAGTACGGTTAATGTGCGGGATGTAGCTCCTAATCTTTTGATCGAGAAGACACTTATACAAATGAAATCCCTACAAACCCCATAGACGAACATGAATCGTCTAGTTGCAGTCCTGAGAGTCACACCTGTAAAAATGGAAGGACTTTAAACATAAATAAATCGATGCTCCCCGTGAAGTCAATGCTGAAGAAGAAAAACCCACCGAATCTGTGGGAAAGTCTTCTAAAATACAGAAAATTCCCTACAAATTCACAGAGTTTAAAATTGAATAGAAGATTACCAATCCCCGTCACTTACTTTAAATATTTATTGAAGGGGAAAATGTCGTAAATTAATTTCGATCGTTTCACTCCTGTCTGATACTATACTGTATCGCAAAGAGACACCTAATTATTCACCTTTCCCGTTAGGCGAAATCCTCTTGAAAATACCTACATGTTTGTACATAACGTGTGTATTTGTTCGGTATAAAAACTTATAATATCAGTCTTCTAGTCTTACGTTTATTTCAACTCGCAGCGCGCGCGCACACACACACATATAAATGCACTGTAAACTAGATAAAATATCATTTATTTTACGCAGTATGTATTTCAGAACGGCACTTTTTTATACGTAGAAAACATTTTTCTAACACTTCATTATACAGAGTGTGATAGATAAGTTGTCGTCTAAATTATGCAAAAAGGAAACTAACACTGACATCTCATTTTAACAGATATACATACCAAGATTAAACAAAAATATCTTAAAGTGCTAAAAAGTACATTTATTCAATAAAATCACCATTGGCTTCAACAACGGCCTCCAGACGAATGTGGAATCTCCTGCAACTCTTCTGGACGGCCCCGTTGGGAATACTTCCATAATACTTGCCTCCAGTTCATCTTTGGTGCAACAAGAAGTTTTGTCGGTCTCTTGATCAATTGCGCCCCACACATAATAATTAAGGAGGCTGAAGTCTGAGGAGTTACGTAGCTAGATGTAAGGGATGATGTGGTGGCAAAAATTGATTTTCAGCCACAAATTGGTTCTTCTGCTTGTGTGACTTGGTGCAGAATCCTGTTACTAGTCAGGGAGTCTTCCAGCAGTCACCCTTTTGACCCAGGGCAGTACCACCTCCTCAAGGTAGTTGATGTATGCGTCCATGTTGATTGTGAGTCCCTGTGGAATGATGAATGGAAACATAACGTCGACCTTACTCGTGATCACTTCGAACCCCTACATAACCAACTTTAGGCTCATCCAACTCTTTCCGACTCCTCTGCAATGTCCCCTCAGATTGACACCTAAACACTCTGAAATGTTCGTATTGGAGCTTCCGGTGCGAATGCCAAGCATTACAGTATCCCAAATTTTTGTCGGATGGTATTGCATCATGGTGCTCATTTTCTGACAGATGGTGCCCAACTATGTGTACAGTCGACAAAATCCAGAAAAAAACAAGGTGCATGCGCGAAATTAAAAATATAAAATGGCAACAATTTATCTATCACCCCGTGAAAATTTTGTAGAAGTTTTCTTCGCATCATATTCGGAAGGTTCTTGCAACGATGCAGGCCTTCGTTTGTGGTTCAGCTTTATGTGACGTCTTGGCGACGCTTTTGTAGCCTTCTCACCGACCACTCGTCACTAACGTTTTCACTACATTATGATAAGTTTTCGTAGTAGAGCAGCTATAATGTTGCACACTTGTAAAACAACATCAAAATAATTCGTCTTCGGTTAAATGCATCTATATAATTTCTAGAATTTCTTTTTGTATCATTTCGTTTTATTAAGAATTACAAATTTAGTTAATGAATGCACTTTCGAATATCTTGCAGAAATTTCCAAATAATTTAGCTGAATGGATATTTTAAGAAAGTAACTTAACGGAAAAATCAAACCTAGGACTGTTTTGAAAGATTTTGCAAAGGTATCTGCTATTTTTAATAATTTGTTGAATTTGTAATGCATATCTCGATTTTTAAGATATGTTAAAACTTCGTAACCTTTTTTTAATAGGAGTAGTTACACCTTCCACTTGCCTGCTCCGTACTCCCCTTTCTCTCTAACAGAAAGAGAGGTTCATCCTTTGTTTCCTGTTTAGTAAAGGGTTACTCGCCCCTTTCCTTCTCTTAATAGTGATGCTTTTATGATTTTTTTTGTGATATGAGTGTGTGGTGGCTACCTCTCTTAACGCTGAGGGTACCGGATTGTCAGTTTCTGATTGTTGCGGGCTAGGGGCCTAGACTTTTGCGTAGCGTCTACAAGAGCTGCTCTAATCAACAGTTGCATATTATCACGGGTCTTTAAGTGCATGGATGGGTGTCCTTTAGGCACCTCCGGGCGGAAACTCTGAGGCCACACGATGTTGCAATCTGCTTCAGTTCACAGCACGCAGATGCTATATTAGAGGACTGTCATTACGATTCTCGGTCTTTTCCGTACCCAAAGAACACACCATGACGATAAGCAACCGATGGTGTAAAACTAAACCAGTTCAACAAAAAATACCTACACAACATTTCCTTCTCCAAAATCGCGATATTCGTAACAACTTATAAAATGGGGAATCGTTCCTCTTCTATCTCCGGACATCTTAGCTCTGTGTGAAATTAATCGTAACGATGCAAAGATAGCCAGAAATCCTCGATTTCTGGCTATCTTCAACTTTAGGAAGGGCTCTAATGTCCATATCTGGACGTTTATGTTCGTAAATATCTCCCGCTGTCTAAGGAACTCTCTTTTGAATCTCCACACCACTCTTGCATGTGCTGCCATATCTCTCTTCTAAAGACCTAGAAATGGCCATCGCATATACATCCGTTTGTAGATATTTTTGTTCCGCAAATTTAATACCCACACCGTGTGATCTGCCTTAATCGCTGTGTCATTGACCAAGCTGGCATGTGAACTCTGACCTTCTCAATCACTCAATCTCTCGCGTAAATTGTGGACTTTTCCACGCATTTCCACAATAATGGACTATTCTTAATAATTTATTCACCTCTATCTCTTACTCATGTCGTACTCTGAAGCTATACCGTCTTGGCAAATTTGTTCATGCGGTAGCCTAATTTTCTGATCTCCCACCAGGAAATAACTTCCTACAAGGAGAATCTCTTTCTGTTATCAACGAGCTGATTTGGACTCATTCCGGGACTTCCTTCGTTACCTCTTTTGGAATGAAGTTTTTAAACATCCTGTTCAAAAATGCTTCTTTGAGGTCTCCTCCTGGATGAAAGCCGGCATCGAAGCTTTCATTCCAGCGTTGAAATACCTAGTGAAACCACGTTCATCGCCTTGGTTTGCGCCGGCATACTCGGCCACTATAGCCCACATTAATCTCTTCTTCCGGCTGTACCAAAGCGTCATGTTTAAGTAAACAGACGTCTCTTTGTCTCTACTCGTAATGACTGCAAGTGTGCCCTCAAAGTAGCGAACTTACTATTTACTGACGGAATGAAACACTCTATAGCATCTCACAAGTTCGGTTCTAGAGATTACCAGCTGTTCTGTTCTCAATTCTTCTATTCAGTCAATTTGAAATCCTGACATATACATCAGATATGGTTGAATGATTTGCTTGGAAGTTTTCTTTCAACCCCACAGTCGACTCATCTAGAGTACCCACACCAGATTGCCGCCTAGAACGGAAACTCTACTGAGTAGTATTCGTAAAACTCCGTCACTGGTTTCAGACAACATTTCCAAAATAGACTCTCAAGCGAGCGTAAAGGGACCGCAGCCGTCGTTCTACAGAAATGTGTTTCCTCCACTTCTCCTCGAACTCTAAAACAGTTGCCTCAATGCTTCCTGCTTTCCAGTTTATTGGAAGTCCTCATCTCTAGTTCCCGCTTTTAAGAACTCTAGAGAACCTTCTGAACTCATTTCAGCAAAGTATCCAAGGATATAATAAATTCTTACGTGGTTAAAACTTCTTAATTTTTAAGACCTTCTCTCGGACAAACAATATGGCTTCTGTTTCGTCAAGCCTACCGCTGAGGTGTTGAATGTGATCACTGAATATGTACATCAAGCTCTTGATAATAACGGCGAAACTCGATATGTGGCTCTAGATATCTCTAAGACATTTGACGGGGTTTGCTACGCTGTTTTTCTCCACAAGCTCTAGTCTTGCGGTATTACAAGACAATTGTTTGATTTAATCTAATCATTCCTATAGAATCGTTAAATGAAGGTCGTTTTGAACGGCTGCATTCCAGAACATTTCACAAGAACGTGGATGTCCCCCAAGTCACTATCCTGGTTCCAATGCTTTTTGCAATCTTCATCAATGATATTCCTTCATCAATTCCCTAGTTGTTATTCATGCAGGAGACACTACTATTTACTCCTGTCGCAATAGCAAATTCGTCAGAGCTGAAAAAGTAAACCTGTTTGCTGCTCTTGAAAAAGGCCTTGAGTCAGTGGTTAACTGAGACAGGAAATGGCTTGTAAATCTTAATGCCTCCAAAACGAAGCAGCTGTCATTTAACCATCACAGAGAATCTTTCTGTCTGCCATCATCATGGCTCACACTAGAGACATGGAGAGCAACGCACTGCGCCATTTTTGTCTCACGTTTTCAACTAACTTGATTTGTAGCGACTGCATTTAATCAGTAATGATATCTACTGAATGAAATGATGGGTCACTGTGTCATGACAGAAAAATGTTCTCGTCGGAGTCTATCTTGCATATTTACATATTTACAATTCGTCCGTGCATTGAATATGGCTGCCTTGGATCTGGTGATCCTGATATTCATCTAGAGGATCTTGACAACATCCAAAGAAGGATCTGTAACGTAATCGATCTTGACTCGGCATGTCGACTTCAGTCACTTTCTCGCCGACGTGCCGTGGCTTCTCTCGGTCTTTTCTACAAGTATTTTCATGGCATCTGCTCTGACGAGCTTTGTACACTGGTGCCCCGACTGGATGATTTTAATCGGGCTGCTTGATTAGCATCTACGTCCCACCTGTTTACTGTTAAATAGCTAAATACAACCGCCATTTTTTTCTTCAAAATTTCTTTTTTTTTTTTTTGCACTTACTGACTGCGGACTCTCTTCCGTTTACTTACTTCCCTGATAACTAGAGTCTTCAAAAAATTAAATGCATCGTCAATCGTTATTTTGTATCTTGAATATCATTCATATTTTGTCCTTCCATCAATCCTCCCTATATTCAAATTCTCTCGCCTTTCTCTCCCGGTAGCCCCCCTGCGAACGAATGGCATCCCCGTCTTGCCTGGTATGAAATGATTTAAAAAAAACACACACACTAACTGAGACGTTATCGTGGGGACATCATAGAGCTGTCCGAAGTCAAATATACTGGCCTCGGTGAAGCAAAAACAGTGTATCTAGTTCACTGGAGTGACGGATCATCAGTATGAGGTGGCATTCATTGTCAGGAAAGATATTGCAGGAAGTGTTATCAGCTACACTGCCATTTTAAACAGAATCATCTCCATCCGTATATCAGCCAAATCACATAACATGACCATCACCCAGGTTCATGCTCCAATTATGGCCCACGATGATGAATATGTCGAGAGGTTTTATGAATTCATAGAATCCACAATAGCGGAATTATTCAAGAAAGGCACCGTCATTGTACAAGGGGACTGGAATGCCAAGCAGGTGCATATGAATACTTGGCAAGAAAAGTTGGGAGAAACTGACATCGGAAAAAACAACAAGGGCCATAGACTGTTTGAGTGTAACAGAAGCCAGCGCCCCACCTAAACTAACATTAGACACCTCATAAGATGTCTCGAATTTCACTTTGGCTCTCACCTAACGGGCGACTCTGCAACCAGACTGACTTCATTTTAGTTCTGAAGCACATCAGTTTCAGCGTCAACAAGGACATTATATGGCGCAAATATCGACTGTGATCATGACCTTGTGAATACAACCTTCAAGATAAAACTAAAAAAAAAGAGCTTTGTCCATGAGCCCCAGCACCCGCTTTCACATTAAGAAGCTGAAGGAGCCTGCAGTCGTGGAAGTTTTCAGGCCCAAGTCGATGGCAAGTTTGCAGCTCTCAACCTACTTGGGAATGAGGTTGACATTTTCGCATTCGACATAAGATAAAACATATTCACAACAGTTGAATAAGTTGGTGGAGAGCCATTGGCGAAAATTCAGCCGTGTAACAGAAAGTAAAGGTTCAATTTGTGCGACAAGAGTCAAGAACTAAGACGAAAGAAGAAGTGATGTAGCTCGGACGTAGTACCTCAAGCTGCACACAAAGACCAGAAAGATGTTATGATCAGCCAAAAGGAGTGGCTATAGGAGCAGTGTAGCGCATTTGAGAACGGCATAAAAACAGGTGACAGAAAGAAGCCCTGCAATATCCTTTAAGACCAGCCAACCAAAGGGCAAATGTCATAGATTACAAAGACGGTAATCTATTCATAGTCATAGTATAAGTTCTGAAAAGGTAGAACGGACACTGCCACGGTCTGTACGATTACGAGCCCCATCCAGATATATATTTACTGAAAGCCGACCAATACTCCACAGAAGACGAAGACCAATACCGAAGAAGGATGTACAAGCAGCAGAATGGAAGTTGAAACATGGAGAGTCATATGCAGTAAATACGACACCATCTGAACTGGTGAAAAATAGAGATGTCTTCTGTTGTTAGCCCCCCCCCCCCCCGACGACGGAATCAGTTTAAAACAGATGATGATGATGATGATGATGATGATGTTTGGATTCTGCCAAGAAAAACTCTGCTACTACGAATCTTCGTAATTTATCTTGGGAATCTCTAAGATTACTGAACTGACATGTATTTTGCTTTCTATTTTTTTTTTCATACAGAGAACATAATTCACTGTTTTCCCCTACACATCTGCTTCGAAAATATGTTGTTTCACGTAGTTTTCCAGAAAGCGTTTGTTATATCAAATCATTTTGGCAGAAGCAGCTTTTTCCAGCCGAGAACTAGTTTTTACAAATATAGATTTTACAAATGAAATAAAATTGATATTAATAAAAGGAAGAAATCTCTAAAAATACCAAACATTATTTGAACATCATCCGCAAACAATGATCTTGAATTTTTTTTAAGCGTAGTTTAGACGCGGCACAAAGCTGAGAGTATTGAATTCCCAGTGAGATTTGAACTCCCAGTGACAATTGATCACCCTATCCAGTACGTAATTGATCTAACTAGGCAAGCTTGCTAACCATTACACCACGTCGAGGCGTCCTAAAATAATTTACTGCGCATAGATTAGATGTGGTACAAATGTGAAACAATCAATGAGGAATATGATTTTCTCAACGGACCTTAAATGTGACACAAATGATGCTTCTCAGTTGTAATTGACCTAGCGAGGCAAGTCTTCTAAGCATTCCACCGCGTCAATGTATTTGAATGGTCAAAATGTTCATTCTGTTTACTTAGTTGATCTAATGAGTTAACGACCAGCAAATCACAGGTAGTGTCTCAATACTATCACTGTTCGTAAGGCAACAGGGAAATCACTTTAGGATTAAGAACTTTCTTCTAAGTGCCGTGTCCATTCAGAGGATGACTAATCATAGCTCTCCACAGCTTTCTATATATTATTAGTCCCATTAAAATTTCTTAAATAGATTACTCCATCTTACTGCTTGTCCCTTATGGTTTGTCAGTATTTCTTTCTGATTCTAATTATAATGCTTAACTTTGTTTCAATTTTCCCTAAACATAAGCGTCCATTTTGTTTCCACTCTCCTAGTCACACAACTCATTTCACTCCCGGTAGCATCACCCAGCCCCTGCGAACTAATGGCATCCTCATTTTGCTTGTGATGAAATGATTAAAACCACACGCATGAACTAAGACGTTATCGTTGGGACATCACAGGGCTGTACGAAGTCAAATAGACTGCCATCTGTGAAACATTAACAGAGTATCTGGTTCTCTGGAGAGGAGATAAAACATCAGTATGGGGTGACACTCATCGTTAGGAAAGTTATTAAAGGAAGTGTCATCATCTGCACTCCCATCTCCTGCAGATTCTTCTCCAACCGTATATCATCATACCACATAAAATGGCCATCACCTTGGTTTATGTTCCAAATACAGGATCATGGCTCTTTACAGCTTTATATCCATTGTTAGCCTCATTAAGTTTTTTTAGACAGATTATTCACTCTCACTGTCTGTCCCTTATGTCTTGCGTGTATTTATTTCTGATTCTAAGTATAAGCCTCACGTTTGTTTCCATTTTCCTTAAACATATCCGCTCATTTTGTTTCCAATGTCCTCGTCACTTACATGGTCAACCTACGTATTCTCAGCGTCACTCTGTTGGATTATATTTCTCTCGCCTTAATACCCCACTACATAAAATATTTTACGGCATTCGCTGTCATAGATATCGACGCATACTAGATAAGTTTTCGGCAAACTTTTCTCTTGTTTCTGGCGTTGCTCAGCTTTTGGAATACATATTTTACTATTGTAATCCAGCTTCTTGGCTAAGATCTCGATATCGTAATAAATTTGATCTCATATATATTTAAACCAAGCTACGCAAAGTTTGATAAATAACGTTGATAAATTTAAATAATGGTAAATAATGCTGGCTAAAGAAAATATTTGATATTTCGATTATTTATTTCTGATAAAATACAAGACTTTTTATTTGGTCCTAGAGATTATCAGAAGGCGTTGAATGAATTAGTAACAATTTTGAGTTGGGGTGACAGAAAATACCAAGAGTTCTTAGTTTTAAGGTTTAATCTAAAGCAATCTGCATTTAAAAGTGTAATAACTTAATACACTTGTGATATAGTCGCAAAATATTCATGGGACTCGTTAGCAATCTTTTCAGACTTTGACACGAAAACTGACACGACGGATTTTACTCCTCAGTAAAAATAAAAACTGCTCTAGTGTATGAACGTGTTAATTAAATTGCATAACTATGTGAATTTAAGCGAAGATTATGAACAAAATCCTGGTTTTGAGAAAGCAGGCGCTTTTTATCCTTGAGTTCTGGCGCTAGTAAAAATTGGTTTCGAAAAGATGTTCAAAAACAGGGTTTCTGCAAAAGCAGACAATACATTTCTATTTGGAAATATAATTCGAAATAGCTGCGTGAAATAGAATAACACAGTCTCGGGTATGATAAAAAAACTACATCTGTCAGCAAGGCATCTGATTGCAATATTGAAGGTTTTTGAGGAAAGTGGAACTACCTCTTAATTGCTATTATTCCCAGGTCCACTCTTACCCCAGATTGGAGGCACTTGTTAGGTTCCCAGCTATGAACATTTTACCTGCAAACAAAAACAAAACACTATAAATGTGTAAAATAGATATTTATAGTAAAATTATCAACAAAACCTATTTATAGTAAAATGACCATCAATACATCTTTAAAGGCAAATAATACATTTTATAGCAAAATAACAAATGTCTGTAACTGAAGGGATGTAATTGCATTTTATAATATATTTAATTGATTGTGTACGTTGGGGCGGTGTAATGGTTTGGCTTGTTTGTTTTGTTTTGTTTTAACCTCACTGGGTTATTTAATGCTGACAAGATTTTTATTTCTGGTAATATTTTCTTTTTTCAAATATTTATGGCTGATACTAATTTTTTCAAGTATTTCTGGTATTAAAATCTATTTTTACACTTTCATAGTGCTTTGAGTCAGGTTGTGGGGTCAATTATTTGCCGATAGCTGGGACCCTAACAGGTACTACCACCCCGGGTCAGAGTAGACCTGGAAACACCAGTAATTGAGAGGTGTTTCCACGCTCCTCAAAACCTCCTGATCAGAGGCCTTGCTGTTGGACGTAGTTTATCATCTTACTCAGGACGCGGATGCAGTTTATTTTCATACCCAGGACGGCGGTGTAATGGTTAGCAAGCTTGTCTTGCTAGAAAAATTACGTCTGTGTAGTGAATTCGATACTCACTGGGTGCCCAATACATTTGCCCTTGTTCGACGTCTAAGCTGCGCTTAGAAAATCTTCATATTTAGCTGATGTCATAAAATTGTTTTCAAAATATTTAGATTTCGGTATTAAATAGCCAACAGAGATTGATATACGTGTAAACAAAGCAAATAGAATAACGGCTATATAACCGGAAAGGATATCAGCTCAACTTAGTACTTGGGTGATAATGAATCGACCCTACCTCCTTTCTTTTGTAGTTCTGCGTAAGATTTGTCGCTGTGCTCAGAGCTATAAAAGACAAGAAATTTTAGGAGCCAGGTTCGTGTACGTCCTGAAAGAAAAAAAACACGGGAGACAGAAAAAGAAGTATAAATTGATTATAACGTATGAACTTCGTTTTACGATTTCTTTTTTTTTTGGTATAGTACTGTTATTTTCCCTCCGATCACATAACATAAGAAAAAACATGTTTCTAGTTTTCTTTGAGAATTCTTCCATACACAGATACATTTCAAAAAGACCCTGTCACTGGTCTTCCAGAATGAGTAAGAACTGGTTAGTACATAAACAATTTTCTTATAGATAATCTATGTAGAAGCAAGACACTGTTAACTCCATTGTCAAATATGACAGGTTAAAAATTCGGCTGAACTGAAAATATATCATTGATGGCAGTTTTTACAGACCTCAGTATTTTTATATATCTAATTTTTAACCAATTCTTTCGAAGAACATAGAAGGGGCAGATAATGAGTGCGCATAAAGAACAGTCGCTTGGCTTAGTGACTTAATATTGGTAGGGATATGAGCAGTTCTTGTATGGAATTTATTGAGCAGATGGGTTTATGGTCATATCATGCTGAGAAAAACCGGTTCTTATACGATCAGCAATGACATAAATTAAGCCCCTCCGAGAATAATCAACAGATATATTGGTGACCGCTTGGGAATGCCAAGTACTGTAAGGGTTAAGGAGCCGGTCACGGATATATAGAACATTCGGACAATTTTTAGATGCTTTTTGTTCAGGAAAGTTATCACTTAAACGAGCGCTCAAAAATTGAATAAAAAGCTTAATCGTAAATCGTAATGCGGTGTCAGTCGTCTTTAATGAACCCTGTATAAAGGAAGGATTGTTACTCAAATACACAATTATATATATATATATATATATATATATATATATATATATATATATATATATATATATATATATATATATGTTTCGAAGGTCTCAGGAAGTTTCAATCTGAAAGCATAAACAAACTGAAAGAAAACCGAGAAAGAGCCAAACGATTAGCAGCGGCACCACTATCTGCAGCGGTTAATCCACATTCGTGTTCTATTTGCGGCCTTGTTTGCAAATCCCTTGCTGGACTAAAAAGTCATCAGCGGCAAAAACATAAATGAGTTTTATAAATATAGGTTGTCTGAACCTCATACGTCGAAATCGACGGGAGAGTCCAACATATATATATATATATATATATATATATATATATATATATATATATATATATATATATATATATATATAGTTTTTTTGACGTATGAGGGTCAAGAAATTCAGTCGCTAGGAACAGACAGCCAAATATCTGTACATATGATTTGATTATAGTGTGATGGTTTTGTGCAGAACCATCCACACTTTTTGTCTGATAATCTGATGCACAATGTGCTCTTCACTTAGACCAGTTGCATTCCAAATCTATAGAATCCTAGTTTTAATCAACCAGGGCACTCATTAGAAAAACTGTAAATGTGTATTGATAGATTCTGATTTCAGTTCCACATACACACGCAGAAAAAAAGAAAAATACTGGATTTTAAAATTAAATACATATAAACTAGGGTTAAATTAAGACTTGGGTCTTTTAAATCTATATAAATATTTCAATAGTTAAATAAAACATTTTTTTAGATATAGTTAACAATTTGTTTTAAACAACATCTAAAATATTATTATCGTTAGATTTAAGTTAGAAATATTCAAACACAGTTGCATTCCATATCACGTGACGTCCGCGTCTCGCGACGGACGCTAGTTAATGTAAACAAACTTCTGAAAACAGTCATTTCTGATGAAAGATCGGGGCCGATCTGAAATATCAAATATATATATATATATATATATATATATATATATATATATATATATATATATATATATATATATAAAATAAGTAAATACTTTCACAAAAAAAACATTCAATTTTTTTTAATTTGCAACTTTTCAGTTGTTTTTTCTGTTATATACATATTAAGAAAGTATACGTGGCTTCTCATTATGCTATATATATATATATATATATATATATATATATATATATATATATATATTGTCATCCACAGACAGACTGTTTCGCTGTATCACAGCTCATCAGTGTGGCTAGACGTTCGGTTGCCTCCAGCTAGGATCGAAACCAACTGAATTAGTGTCAGTCGGGGATTCTACCACTTAGCCGTTGACACACGGCAGGGATGAAGGAGAATTTAAGCGTATTTATTTATATATGGGATCAAATTATGTATAATAATTTTTATGTACAAGAACAATGTTATGAAACACTGATGACAAGACAAAGTAAGGAAAACTATATAAATTTTGTTATTAAGTGATCTACTTTGTGAAAACAGAAAATCTAGCATGAAATGTTTTAAGAAACTGGATGCAAATTTACTATGGATGCTCTAGCGACTAAAACATTTTCTATACACATTATTCTTAGGGAAATGATGAAGACATAAACAAAACGAAACTGAATGAAATTGGCTAGACTTAATTGTTTAAAACTTTCGCGTCCTCTTTTCTTTTCTGCGTAATGGTAGTTACATCAACATAAGCATCATTTATGTCCAATAAATTCGTCACATCTACCTTTTTTCCCGCTTTGTCATGATTTTTGAATCATTTCACCACAAGAAATGTAATAAAGTCTTAATGGCTTTATTGCCTTGCTTGTGGTGAAATAAAAGAATCAAAGATTAGGGGGAGACAATATTTTGTATAATCAATTATGCCATACTGTCATGATCCTTTTAAAGATGAAACTCTTGATGTGTTCACGACAAATGTATTTTTTCGTTGAATTTAAATGACAATGTACTTATTTTTGAAACTGCTTTTTCGCACCGTATTACTTGTGCAGCTGTTATGTCTTTAGTTTTAAAAACATAGTGAAATATTTATATTCAGAACTACGAGAGACAGACAAAACAGATAAATATGAAAGTCTGAATTTAGTACTGACAATTTTATATCCGGAAAAAAGAACTTGTTTCTGAAAAATTAACATTTGTTAAAAAAAAGAAAATTATTTTCCTTTCACTGTTTCGAAAATATGTAATTTATTTTGGCAATTTGCTGAGAATAGACTTAAACAATATTTTATCAGATTGTCTGGTGTTAATTGTGAACAGGAAATAAACATATCGGGAATGGTTAATTAAATAACAAGAAAATAAATTCCTTCACTGGTTCAGCGGTTTTTAACTTTTATAATCCAACAAAGAATATATTTAATTGTTATGGCCCAATATCCTCGTCGCCACTGTTATGGTCCAAGGTTAGGACCAAGGATAAACAACACGAAAACAAGACTAGAAATAACAAATATATATTAAACATAATAATAATACAAGATGTTGAAGGTGTTAGTATGACTGTCAATCTGGTTTGGAGTGAACTACTATTGGCTCGACTCAATTCCGTCTCGACTCGAGAGGCGCAGTCTTTATAGTGTCAGGAAGAGTTCATTGTTATAGGTAATTTCCCATACCACCCCCTCCCAAAGCTTTTGCCTCGCAGGGGTCCTTAATATTTTTTCCTCTTAGGATTAATCATCAAAGGCTCTGTAAACTTTATTTTTCTGATCGATTTTCGCGGTTCTGACATTGCTTGAGGCCTTTGCATATCGAATGTGTCGAATATTGTGGCCATCACTTCTTCCTCTTCCTGTGGTGGACCGTTAGAATCATCTAACAGCCTCTTTCTGATTTGATTCAAGTGCCTTTTATACGAGAACTTCGGACCCTGAATTATGTAATCGACATTCCCGATTCGTTTCTCTATTGTACCTTGCTCCCAGTAGGACGTATTGATTTTGTACATTTTTCAAAAAAAAAACATTCTCTCCTGGTTTAAATTTTCGTTTTGTTATTAAGATTTCTTTTAACAGAAGACAGAAAATTCGATCCCTAAATAGGAAGGATAGAGATAAATTACTTCCAAAAGTTAATTACAGTGTAAAGAAACGTCAAAATTACATTGGCAACACGGAAAAGAGTATTGAACTGTGATGTAATAACGATACTCTTATAAGGCAGTGAATGCTGGAAGATCTCATCATAGATATCTTCAGGCAACGGAATATTGTTCAAAAGAGAAATATTAAGTAGCATCATAAACACACTGCTGATACTATTGAAGCAAATAATGAGGAAAGAGTGCTTGGAAATTTTGACACTCACGGGACATATTCATGGCAAGACGGACAAATGAAAGTAGAGCATAATCTCCCTGATGAGCCATTGTAAACGGATAACATAACAAGGATTAGGCGATATAGCAAAAATTATACAGAGCGTTAAAAAAGAGTGGCAGATGTGGAGAGCCATGATCGCCCATATCATAGTAGGGACACATCACAAGGAAGAATAATATGTGGAGATGCAGCATTAAACTAGTTGGCAGGCATAGGGTATTCCAGCGGCCACCCTCTTGACCCAAGGCCGCCTTACCTCTTCAATGCACTTGATGTAGTACTCAGTATTGAGTATGAGGTGATGTGGGAATGTTGTATGGAAGCATAATTTCGGCATCACTAGTAACAACTTCAAACGCCATGCTATTGATTGGATATATCATCCAACTCTTTCCAAATAATCTGTACTGTCCTCAGATTGACACCCAAATACTCTGAAATGTTCGTATTGGAGCTTCTGGTGCGAACGTTAATCTGTACAGCACGTCATTTTCAAATTTCTGGCGGAGTGCAATGCGTCATGTTGCTCTTTTTCTCACAGAGGATGACCAGCTGACTCTGCTATACTGTGCATGGACAAAATTTAAAAAAAAACGCGCATGCGCGAAATTAAATTAAAGGCGAAAATTAACCTATGTATATGACGGGCATTCCTGAGAATGGATGGATCAACCCAATAAATTGCCATCAGGTTGAAATCCCATAGTAGGAAGAAATTGTTCGTTGACAATATTAAATCATAGGAATTTTACCGCTGGTCTTGTCTCGTGTTGGGGCGAAATTTAGGAGAATTCACTTACGTTTAGTTTCTGGAGGTTAGTCTCTCGCAGGCATCATCGCTTCGGCACGTAATAGAATCACCTCTTAGGAACAAACCCCAGTTTAGTGGGCTCACGAAGACACCTCTGGTATATGGAAATAAAACTGTTCGCACAAGGAAACATCATTTTCTCCATCTGTTGAAGGAAGAGTGAAGAGTGCCGTCATCTTTACTTGCTGTTGACTTTAAAAGGATCACAGACGTTTTAACGACGATCATTGTCCGTGAAAGAAATGGTCTCGAGAAACGATAGACAAAATATATACATTTCTAGATCATAAATATTCTATTTTAAGAGAATTCATGTATGCGTCACATTTCGAAAAAATAATATGACACTTCCTGGAAAATAATAATACTTATGACTCTTCCGGAAGAATAATAATACTGATGACTCTTCCTGGAGAATAATAATACTTAAGACACTTCCTGGAGAATAATAATACTTATGACTCTTCCTGGAGAATAATAATACTTATGACTCTTCTGGAGAATAATAATACGTATCACCCTTCCTGGAGAATAATACTACTTTAAAGTTTCACTAGTCGAAAATAAAAACCTGCTAAATTGGTTCGGCCATAAAATATTATTATGCATATCTATGTCAATAAATTTACATTATTTTCAGGGGAACTAGTGTCAACATCTTTGTTGTTGTTATCACAACGTTTCGACCGTTGTGCTTTCCGGCCTTCGTCACTTGCATATAGATCCGGGTAAACTAGAGTTAATTTCGAACTGAACCCTCTATTTAATCAACGGGGGAAGACGTTTCATTCTACTGCGCCTGTCTATATCGTCTAGTCTTATTTTTATTACTGTTCCTGTGTTTTCACTGAGTCTAAGTACACAACGCCGCGCCCAGGGATTGAAATTACAATTAAGATCTCACCAAATTGAAGAACTATCGCTTTAATTCACTATAATTTTGTCCCGTCGGATCCAAATCAACACCGAACAGAAAAGCTTAAAAACTTCATCTCAACTTCCATTGTCATCTCGTTCCATTTCTCGATAGTATACTTGAATGTATTGAATTTTAAGTAAATGGGCTTGTTGATGGCCAGATAAATATTTCTCCACTGTTCGTGTTTCAGTAGGTTCTGTTCCGGAGTTGAAGTAGAGCTAGAAATCCTGTGGCCAATATTCAAGAATGTTTGCGTTTGCAACTTCCTGGCTTCTGATAGGTATTCTGTGAAGAATTCAGACTTAATTGAGATCTGGGTAGATAAACTTGAGTCCTCGCAAAACATGTTACCTCACTAATCCGTGGAATGTTTTGTCATTGACATTTCCTCGAAGGTGTCAGCTGGTAAACATAAGTTTCCCTTCGCGGGTTACGCAACCAGTGACATAACCAACTGGTTATTTTCTAACGCATCATAATTCACTGAGATAAAAGATAAATATGTTAACAGCTCTATTCAGTTACAATTAGAAGCCAATGAGCGATACAGAGTGTTTGCTTCAGATTTTTATTATTATTATTATTGTTGTTGTTATTTCTGTATATTATATTTCCTGCTTTGTATCTTGTAGAGCCGGGTCCAAACGATGGCCCTTAAGCCCTATACGTGAATTGTCATTTAATTTAATCTTCATTTAACTTTCTTAGTGTATGGAATGTTCCTAGTAGGGCGATCTTCTGGGAGACTTGTATGTTGATGTTTCTTGAGACACTGTTAGAAAAATTTTCCATTCGATTTATCACGAGCCCCAGAGCTCACATTACTATTGGTACAGACTCAGCCATCATTCACCACATCCTGTTAATGTAGATCTACAGGTCCGTCTTCTTATTCTTCTTCTTCTTCTTCTTCTTCTTCTTCTTCTTCTTCTTCTTCTTCTTCTTCTTCTTCTTCTTCTTCTTCTTCTAATTATTATTATTATTATTATTATTATTATTATTTCCTTTGATTTCTGTTGTGTACACATTTTCCACTGACCAGCTTTGTAAAACAAATACTAAGGTCACACATATTTTACATAGATAAAGCTCTTAGTAGTGTGTGAAATGGACTAGAGAGTACAATTTTTGGTATTTATTTAAAGCATGGGTTATCAGGAATCTCTTCAATGAGTCTATCAGACCTTTTCCAATCAATCCGAAGATTCTAACATACAACTGGAATTATTACCATTCTTCTTCTTCTTCTTCTTCTTCTTCTTCTTCTTCTTCTTCTTCTTCTTCTTCTTCTTCTTCTAATTATTATTATTATTATTATTATTATTATGTTTCGATTATTACTATGGACACACTACCTACCAAGTCTGCGAGAAGATCTAAGGCAGGTAATGATGTGTTATGGCTACATTTCATTTGTTTTTCTAACTCCTATAACATCACTAATATTACAAGTTCTACTTAGTGTGTGGGCTCTACTTTTTGTATATCTCTTTAACTGGGATTTCCAGAGATTTTTCAATGTGTTGTGTTCCTTCTGATTATTATTATTATTATTATTATTATAATTATTATTATTATTATTATTATTATTATTATTATTATTATTATTATTATTATTATTATTATTTTCTTTGATATCTGGCGTTTACATATTTCTTTCCGGGTCCCACCCAGGGACCTAAGGTTAGAAATGGTATCATGAAACTTTCCACTGAAAAAAATATTATATAGATAAAGCCCTTCGTAAAGTGTGGGCTGTACTTGTCAGAATAATATTTTGTATTTCTTTGAGGCATGGACTTCCAGGGATCCCTTCAATTAGTCTACTGGTATCTTTTCCAACCAATCCTAAGGCTCCAACTGCAACAGGGAATGTTGATGTTCCCATGTGCCACATTTTTTAGATTTCTATTTCAAGGTCCTTGTATTTTGACAGCTTTTCGAATATCTTCAAAGATACATTGCAGTCTGCAGGCACTGCCATATCAATAAGGAGGCTTTTTTTGTTTGTGGTCTTTAATAACAATGTCTGGGCGGTTGGCTTTGATTGTTATGTAAGTGTGTATTGTGTAGTCCCATAGAATTGTAACAGGTCCTATCTCCGTAACTGGGTCTGGGTAGTGTTCATACCACTTTCTTTCAGTTTCCTTCCCGTAGAAGTTGCATATTTTCCAGTGCAGAAGACGAAATTTTCTTTTGACTTTTTTTCTTTTCGATTTGTTTTCTGGCATCGTGGCAGTCGTATCTACCTCGGCGCTATTTTCAAAATTGAACTCGAATTCTTTTGCACATTTATGAGCTTCTCTTGATACAGAATAAAGCCTTTTTTTACTTTTCTCTATTCTGATTAGTTAAATCCAAGACAATTCTAGTTGTCTCTACAACAACTGTAACACAGCAGATACAGACGGCCAATATCAGCCCTAGATTGATACATTATATTACATGTGAGTAGTCTGTGAAATCTTACGTCAATTCTCTTAAGTTTGACATCACGTTGAAGATGAAAGTTACAAGTAAGATGGCAAGTGTGATAACAACCGCTAATACCATTTTCGAATTCAATTCAGTTTTCATTGTAACCCACCCTCCCTGACGCACTACTTACTGATATATCTTCTTTCAGATGAATTATTCTAATACCTTCATTCACAACAATTAGTTCCTTCTTGGTTATTTTCTCCTTGTTGTAATTGCATTATTAATAGAGAAAGTATCAAAGCAGAATTGTACAATTTTGTCCCTTCCTGGCGATTTCCAAATGTTAAATTTGGTTAACCCGTGCTTTCTGCCCAGGATATGACGATAAGCTATAACCGTCGGCAAGGGGTCTTGTCGGGATATTTTTACGAGCGTGGAATCATCTCTTAATTGCTGTTGTTCACACGTCCATCCTTATCACCTGTTAGGTTCCCAGATATAGTCAAATAGTTCACCACCGTACTGCGGTCAAAACTCTTTGAAAGTATAAATATTTTTATAGTAAAAATACCAGAGATAGATTTTCATAGTAAAAACATTATCATCAATACATTTTTGTAAAAGAAAAAAATAATTTTGTGAAAAAAAAAATCGTCGTCATCCGTCTGTCTCGAGAGACGATGGAGTAGAACGGTGCGCTACAAGCCAGGGTGGAATATATGGAGAACTAGGGCTGCCCAGACGTCTAGTTCCCCATCTCGGCCTTGCTAGTATAGTCCAACGCAGAGGATAAAACAATACAGTTTGGTACCAGCGCGGCTGCGGGAGTTGCCAGAAGGTAGCACAATGTGCCGTCCATCCGCCTTCCGGGATCCACTCCGGGTTTAAATTCAGAGTTGTCCTTCTACTAGACCAGATACCATCCAAGGCTATAGAACCCAGTCTGTCTTGCTATTTACCCATAGCTGGAGGGAGAAGAATAGAACCCAGTCTGTTCTACTATTTACCCATAGCTGGAGGGAGAAGAGGATTCACACCTTTCCCAAGGGTATTAGCACGTTAGCGACTGGAATTCGAACTCGGCTCTCCGATTCCTCAATCCAAGCCGCTATCCATTATTCCACCGTTCCGGCAGTATATTTTTTATAAAAAATGCTTCCAAGAAATTTAAATTTCGGAAGTAAATGACCCATAAGAAGTTGATATGCCACTAAACAAACAAACATACAAATTTTAACTCTTGTTTTGCTTCTTTTCTTGTAGGATATTGCCGTTTTTATTCTTGGAGGTTTCCTGTATTTTTCTCCAGTTCTTTAAACCATTTAGCATCGTTATTGTGACATTTGTCACGTCCCTATATGCTGTTCCGGATTATGCTTATCTTTCATTCCAATGGTGTTTTTCTCTATTGTACCTTTTGACTTCCTACTTCTCTGTAAATTTTCTTTGCGTCTGTTTCAAATTTCTTGTTTTCTCTATAGAATTTTTGCGTTTCTCCAGGCTCCGGAGACGTTGCTCTTTAGATTGTATTTTTGTTGTTGTTGTTGTTGTTGTGTAAGTTCTTCTTTCAATTGGCGTATTTGTTCTTTATTCTGCAATTGATATTTTGTCATAACTTTACGTACTTTCTAAATTCTTAGTTCATTATTCTTACGAGATTTCTCTAAAAAGTATATTTCTTCTCAATTTTTTTTTGGGGGGGGGTCAATATTTTCCCAATGTTTGCTTTCTACCTTGGTTTTTTATTTGGTGACCTGCGCTTATTTTGTTTTTGGTTTATTCCATACTTTGACTGAAGAACTTTAGTATTTCCATATACTAATTATTTTAGTTCAGTCAAATTAGGGTTTTTTGTTTTTTGTATTGCGTATTTCTCTTAAAGCTACAGTTCCTACATACATTATATGTTAAAAACTTGCTTATTTCTGATTTCCAAAAGAGACTCACTTGCAGACAGGTCAATGTAGCCTTCTTTCACTAGATCTCAGAATTGTTTCTCCTTTCATACTTCAAATAGCATCTACATATGTTTCTTCAAATTCGGTTGTTTCCTAGTCCCCTTTAGTTATATTTTCATCGACTTGATTCTCAGCATCATTCGATTTTTCTATACGTATCAGGTTGTAGGGCCCACATCAGACAAATTGGTGTGCTCACCTTCAACTTCAGTCCTCAGCTGTTCTTCGTATGTTTCTTCTTATTATTATTATTAGCATCGTTATTATTTCATTCTTTAATCTATATGTTATTCTGCCGGTTTCCAAACAGAGATCTCAGGTTTCAGACATTTGATGGCAGCGTTGCATTTTCCACTGCAGCGTGTGCAATAAGAAAAACGATACATGCACATTCTACTTAGATAAATCCCTTCGTACAGTGCGAAACGTGCGTATAAGAACATGCCTTTCGGTCTCCTTTAGATATGGGATGTCAGAGATCCTACCAATGAGTCTATCAGAACTTTTCTCGTGTCAAAACAAGGGCGCCAACCACAATTAGAATTAATCTTCTTGTGCCATATTTTAGAAATTCCCACTCCAAGATATTTGTATTTTGTTACATTTATGGAGATATTCGAAATTACGTTACAGTCTGCAGGAAATGCAATGTCAATAAGAAAATGCATTTCCAAAACTATCATTCTATTTATCATACCACCACCACCTCTTCTTCTTCTTCTTCTCCTCCTCCTCCTTCTTCTTCTTCTCCTCCTCCTCCTTCTTCTTCTTCTTCTTCTTCTTCTTCTCCTCCTCCTCCTCATTCTTCTTCTTCTTCTTCTTCTTCTTCTTCTTCTTCTTCTTCTTCTTCTTCTTCTTCTTCTTCTTCTTCTTCTTCTTCTTCTTCTTCTTCTTCTTCTTCTTCTTCTTCTTCTTCTTCTTCTTCTTCTCCTCCTCCCCTCTTCTTCCTTCTCCTCCTCCTCCTCCTTCTTCTTCTTCTTCTTCTTCTTCTTCTTCTTAATAATAATAATAATAATAATAATAATAATAATTATTATTATTATTATTATTATTATTATTATTATTATTATTATTATTATTATTATTATTATTATTATTATTATTTCCTTTGGTTTCTGGTTTATACACATTTCTTTCCGGATCCGAACCAGAGACGTAAGGTCAGAAATGTTCCCATGACATTTTTCACTGAAAAGTTTTGAAAAAAAAATCAAACATATTTTACATAGATAAAGTCATTCGTAACTAACGTGTGTTCTGTACTTTTGAGTACAACGTTTTGTACCTTTTTAACGCATGGGCTACCAAGTATTCTTTCTTTTCCTATCAGTCTGAGGGCTTTATTATTATTATTTGTATTATTAATTTTATTTCCTTTGATTTCTGGTGTGTACACATTTCGTTCCGGGTCCCACCCAGTGACCTAAGGTTGGAAATAGCATCATAACATTTTCCACTAACACAAAAAGAAACAAAATACATAGATAAAGCCCTTCGTAAGGTGTGGGCTGTACTCGTAATAACATTTTTCTGTATTTCTTTAAGGCATGGCTTGCCAGGAATCCCTTCAATTAGTCTACTTGAATCTTTCAATCCTAGGGCTCCAACTACAACAGGAATAGTTGGTGTTCCCATGTGTCACATTTTTGAGATTTTTGATTTCATGGCCCTTGTCATTTTGTTACGTTGGGTTTTATAGAGTCTTATATTCATGTTTTTGTTACGTTGGATTTTATAGTGTCTTATATTCGTGTTTTTGTTAGGTTGGATTTTATAGAGTCTTATATTCATTTTTTTTGTTACGTTCGCTTTTATAGAGTCTTATATTCATGTTTTTAAAATCCAACGTAACAAAAACAGGAATATCAGACTCTTTAAATTTCAACGTAACAAAAACATAAATATAAGACTCTATAACACCCAACGTAACAAAAACATGAATATAAGACTATAAAATCCAACGTTACGAAAACATGAATATAAGACTCTATAAAACCCAACGTACCAAAAACATGAATATAAGACTCTATAAAATACAACGTAACAAAAACATGTATATAAGACTCTATAAAATCTCTTACGTTCAAAATTATCTCTTCTCAAATTCTTTAATATTTTTCACGACGAACATGAAGCCATATCTTGCAAATACCATTAAGCTTCTGACATATTTGAAATCATTTCTTCAGGAACAAGTCTATCTTTCCAATTATGGCAGGTGGTTTAAAGAACAGAGAACCTTGTATAAATTTTTAAAAAAACAACGTTTGTATAAATAGGATGAAAATGTTGAAAGAATAAGTCGGTAAATATACAGGGGATTGATTCCTGAATTACAAATGCTTCAAGACATGAGATTTACTCGACAACGGATGCAGAAATAAGCTCTGCTCAAGCTCATGCGCAAATATAAATGGTAGATTTTCAACCACAAATGTAAAAAAATGAAGATAACTTCTCATTTTAACAGATATATTTACCAAAATGACACATAAAATTCTTGAAATAGTAAGGAGTAAATTTGTTCAATAAAAACGTCATTGGCTTCAACCAAGGCCTCCAGACGACTTCGTAATCTCCTGCATCTCTTCTAGACTGTCTCTTTGTTAATCTTGGTGAAAGCTGCCGTAACCCTTGCCTTCAGTTCATCGACTGTGTTATAAGGAGTTCTGTTGATCTCTCGCTCAACTGAGACGCATACTTAATAATCAAATGTGTGGAGTTAGGTGGTAAGATGTAAGGAGTTATGTGGTCGCAGAAAACAGTATGTTTTATCCAACTATATCCAACGGCTTGAATATTTGAGAAATCTTGTAAGAAAAATTAACGTCCTCCAATATTGTTTAATTAAAAACATAGCTTCTACTTGAACATGAGTATCCACCAAAAATAGCATTTAAACAAAATAGATTAAAAATAACAATATGTTGGATTTAATCCATCCCCTAAAAATAAATTATCTTTCTTTAAGTTAGGATACGATACAGAGCAGATATGGATGTTTCAAGAATCGTTAAAGAAGTATGTGTTCAAAAGTAGGATTCAGACTGGAAGTCCTACGTGGCTGAGCGTTTAGGCATGTCAGATGCAAAGACGGTTCCACATAGATGCAGATTCAAATCCAGCCTGAGGATGCATATTTTTCTGGCACGATTTCTCGAATATTCCAGCTGATGGATAAAGCTGGATATAAAATACTCTTTAATTACAATAAAAGTTCTACTCGAATATGTGTATCCATAAAAAAATAACGTTTAAACAAAATAAAATAACAACATGTCGGATTTAATCTATTTATTTAAAAAATCATATATATAATCTTTACTTCAGGAAATAGGTTTCCCAAATCCAGCAGCTTCTATCGCTGTTTACAGTATTAATGTGTTTCCTTGCTAAACTTTTGTTTGAAGTAGTGTTGAATGCCAATATTTTGATTATGACATTATATTATACTTCGATGTGATATCCAACGGCAACTACTGAAATGGATATCTCAAGTAATTTGAAGAGAAAATGACCTACTCAAGATCGTGACATTCCAAACTATTTACAGCAAAATGCCTCCAGCAATACTGGAAATAACAATAACTGGATTTGAGAGACTTATTTTCCGGAAAACTACGATTTTATACATTACAACCGGCGACAATTCTGGTCCCACGGTCAGTGATTAGTCGAATGATCACTTAAAAAGAAAGATTGATTTTCTTTAATAATTGGAGTAGAAGAGACGTCTACACCTAACAGTTTCAACGGTGAAGGGGTGGGAACGGGATGCCAGCCTCGTAGGACGTTTAAATTCATGAGGCCTAGGAACCAGCGAAAGCAGCTCATCGGAGCAATTACCATGGACGTATTTATAAAAGAGACAGAGAGATGCGACGGTGCGTCTTTGAGAGAGAGAGAGAGAGATACTGTAGACGATAAGCCAGATAAGGGTCAATTACATTGCATATCCGTCTCTGGATCTTATCAAGAAACCTGAGGCAAACAGCAGGGACTCCAGACCATATATGGCAGCAATACTCCATGCAAGGGCGAATGGTCGATTTATAGATTTGGAGGATCGATTCCGGGGAAAAAAGTTGCTGGCACGGCACAGGGAGCCAACTTTCCTTGCGGTGGATGATGCAATTGACTCGATGTATTTGTTCCATCACAAAGTTTGTAAAATATGCACACACACACACACACACACACACACACACACACACACACACACACACACATGTATATATATATATATGTATATATATATGTAAAAACCAAGTGATGATCCATGTGTCCTTCTTATATGTAGATTTAATAGGCCAGTTAATATGGTTTTAAGAATAGTAGGCCAACATAATGACAACTATACTGAAAATTATATAGTTGATATTTATTATATATTTATCATGTATTATTTTTGAAGAAATTGAATCACGAAGAGAAAGTTCCGACCTTTCGTTAACCGCCCAGTTAAATCTCTCTCTCTCTCCATCTCACTCTCTCTCTCTCTCTCTCTCTCTCTCTCTCTCGCAGTATATATATATATATATATATATATATATATATATATATATATATTGGAATAATATATACAATACTTTTATATATCAAGAACAATTTAGGGTAAACAATTGTTAAAAGTGGGAAAAGCCTTCATACTTCTTTCCCCTAATATATATATATATATATATATAGAGAGAGAGAGAGAGAGAGAGAGAGAGAGTGAGAGTGAGAGAGAGAGAAAGAGAGAGAGACACACAGATAGATAGATAGATAGTTAGATAGGTACCTGATATATGTCTGTGTGTGTCTCTCTGTCTTAATATTTAATGTAGATGTTAGCATCGAAATTGTTTAACTGTATTAAATATATATTTTCCATATGATGCTTTTGTCTATACGAGTGCACACACATACACACTCACACATGCGCACATACGTAGGCACGGTGGAGTAATGGATAATGGCTTGGATTGAGGAATCGGAGAGCCGAGTCCGAATTCCAGTCGAATCCATTACATTCACGTACGTGCTAATACCCTTGGGAATGGTGTGAACCCTCCTCTTCTTCTCCCACCAACTATGGGTAAATAGCAGGACAGATTGGGTTCTATAGCCTTGGATGGCAACTCATCTAGGAGAAGGACAACTCTGAATTCAAAACCTGCGGAGCGTCGTTTTGGGACCTTGTGGCACTCAGTGCACCAGGTCTCTGTATTCGCCCCTCCAAAAAGTGTGGATGGCCCTGCACGAAACCTTCATCACTATAATCAAATCTCATGTGCCGGCGTCGGGCTCTCAGTTTCTAGGAACTGATCTGCTTGACCCTCATACGTCGAATTCGACGGGAGAGTCAATTATATACATATATATATATATATATATATATATATATATATATATATTTAAAGATATTTTTAAAGGTACAAAATTTTATCATAGCAATAAGAGTATTAAGCTTAATATTACTAGACATATTAAAACGCGCGAAGCAACCGGTTTCGCTTCGCTCATCAGGCTTGCAACGGGAGATTTAAATTAAATCTCCCGTTGCAAGCCTGATGAGCCGGAGCGAAACCGGTTGCTTCGCGCGTTTTAATATGTCTAGTAATATTAAGCTTAATACTTTTATTGCTATGATATATATATATATATATATATATATATATATATATATATATATATATATATATATATATATATATATATATATATTTAATTTTTCATCGCTACACAAAAAATTTCATGTTTCGGAACTATAATATTCCTTCATGGGCCGACGATAGATAACTTAAGTTAGATAACTTAGTAACTTGTTTAATTTATGTATCATCGCCCGAGACATGAAACTTTTTTGTGCAACGATGTAAAAATAATAATAAAAATATGATAATAATATTTTGCTCTATTTTTTGTAAAAACATACAGCAATCACACCCGTATTTACTACTTTTCTCAACATGAGAAATTCACGATTATTACATTTCCAGGTCCCAAAAACCTTTTTAAACCAGAGATCTGAAATATTAAGTCCTTTACTTCTTATCAAAAATGTTTACTAATTTAATATGAGGCCGAACAAAAATGTAATTTAAAACCCCACAGGTATATTTACAATACGTTTGCTTCCCCCATCCTTCCTTATATTTACAAAAACACCCTTCCTTAAACTTATGGTGTAATATATATATATATATATATATATATATATATATATATATATATATATATATATATATATATATATATATATATATGTGTGTGTGTGTGTGTGTGTGTGTGTGTGTGTGTGTGTGCGTATGCGTATATATCCGCATTTTTGAAAATAGTATCAATGTTTATAATAGTCTGTCTGCAAGATAATCTGTCCGCATCCGTTTGACTAAAGCAGATAATCATCTTATTGTAAGAAAAATATATTTGCGTAACTTGGAAAGTTAATTGTTTCTTACTTTTATACTTACAGCACTAATCTCGCTCAGTTGGAGTCTACAATCAAATTCCAAGTTTTCTTTCTTGTCATATAAGTTTTCATTTTTCTCTTTCGTCTTTTCCTTGTTGTGAACTGATGAACCGCCAATTGTGAATATCCGCCGACTTGATGCGATGCACTTGCTCCGAAATATCACGCATTCGTCTTATTGCCCATCAGCCTTATGGTTATATTGTCTAATCTACCGAGATCGGAAGCGCGGCATAATTGCGTATGTTCGTTTCGATGTCATTTTATCTAAATCTGGACTTTTTCAAGATTACAGGCCGCCATGTTTTCTAGGCGCTTCTTCAATTACTTGCTCTTTGCAGCTCAAGGCTACACCGTCGTCGTACGTTCGATTGTAGCGCATGCGCTAAAGCAAATACTAATGCATCGTGTACATGAACTGGTATCAAATCTTGTAAAGAAATTCGTTCATATTTTGTGAAATATATTTGTTATATTATATGCTCGGTGTATTTTTATTTCTTTCCTTTAAAATTTATTATTATATTTATTTTAAGCAAGCGAGAAAGACGGAAAGTTTACGGTGTTGTTAAGATGAGCATCCAGCGACATCCATTCATTTGACGGTTATACCCACTCATATAGCCCTACACCCAAAATTGGCTGATGACAGTCGGTATCACGAACAATTAGTAACCAACCATATATCTGGATTCTATAAGAAAACGAAACTCAACTCTGCTTGAGCCGACGTGATATGGAATTCATCATGTATTCGTCCAAATAGATTTTTAACAAATAGAATGTCTGTATAGAATGCGTTAAACACTAGTTAATACGAACACAATTAAAACGTGAGTCCCTTACTAAAAAAAAAAGAATATTCACTCGTATCAAGTAGCTGATTTGGTACCGCAGCAACTTCAAAGAAACGAAAGTCTCCTGCTACTAACAAAACACTAGATAGAGAGTAACCGCCAATTGACTATCTTCTTTTCGATTATTATATGTACGTACAAGATCAAATGCTATTCCTTATTATATAGTCGCTCTTTCGCACATATACATAGTTTTCGTTATCTTTTAATCGATATAAAGTCAAAACCTCAATCTTTGAATGGTAAACTTTAATACATTTTAGATACACATTTGTTTACTGATTTTTTTTTATTGTTGGTATATAAAGTTGTTATTAAAAGTACCTACACTATTACTTTCTCCTTCATTCGTAGTAATTTTGGAAAATGATAACTTTGTTCCGAATTCTTACAGTTTTTTCAGTTATTTAAAAAAAACTATTCTTTCCAGATTACCCACGGGTTGTTATGTAACATAGGTAAGAATAAATTAATATGTTACATATTTTAATTGATTACATATTTAGAATACATCAGAAACTCGTTGAAATGAATCTGAGGATAATGACAGTTCCTCCTCTAAAACATCAAGCAGAAATCACTCCGTGTTATTGTAATATTTAGAATTTAAAATATATATATATATATATATATATATATATATATATACTAATTATTTTAGAACAGAGTGGTATACGTGATTAAAATCGTGTTAGTCATCTTGCGTTCAACCGTCATTTAATTACTTTGCTAAAAATTAATTATAAATTTGTTATTTTCATATTTGAGCTTATAAGCATTTACGTCATTGTAGAAAATATTTTAATTGATTACAAATTGCATATTTAGAATAAATCAGAAACTCGTTGAAATGAATCTGAGGACAATGACAGTTCATCCTCTAAAACATCAAGCAGAAATCACTCCGTGTTATTGTAATATTTACAATTTAAATATATATATATATATATATATATATATATATATATATATATATATGTATACTAATTATTTTAGAACAGAGTGGTATACGTGATTAAAATCCTGTTAGTCATCTTGGGTTCAATCGTCATTTAATTACTTTGCTAAAAATTAATTATAGATTTGTTATTTAATAGTGAAGTATTTCCTTTTGTAATCATGTCTAAGTTTGTAAGTTATTTGGTTTAATAGTCGTTTAATTTTGAGACTGTATACATTTACTAGTTTCAGAATTGTTCATTCTGCCCTTTTATATTTCCGTCTACAATTATTTACTTTTTAAGGGAATAGATAAATATATGACGTTTATATTTGCGCCTATAAGTATTTATTTGGTTCAAGTTCAGGTAAATATTGGTTTTCATATTTGAGCTTATAAGCATTTACGTCATTGTAGAACATATTTAACGTTTATATTTTTGTCTATAAGAATTCACTTCATTGGTGATAAGTAAATATTGTTTGTTCATAAGCTATTTGTCTCGAAGTATTATCTTTTATTCTAGGTATGTAAGCATAGTTAGTTTATGTTTGACTATATAAGCATTTATCTTTTTATGAAATAAGTAAGTATAGGTCGCATATGTTGGAGTCTATAAGCATTTTCCTGGGATAGATAAGTATTGGCCAATATTATTTTAGTCTATAGCCATTTGACTGGCTTATGGTCACTTTTCGTAATATGACCTTCTAAGCAGTTGGAATATTCAAGGACCCCCTTGAAGGGCAGTAAGCTCCTTGATCTGTTAATTAAATTCATTTCTCCTCGATCAGCAGGTATGGATCAGAAAGAACCTCACATGAACAAAATGTTAGAAAATTCCTCAAATCAAAGGAAAACAATTTGGGTAATTTGCAGTGTAACAGCCGCATTCAGTTCGCATTAAAATTTCCAGAAAACTTGCATTTATGTGTAATTCTACATACTGCATTCGAATCTGGCTTGCTAAATTTAATAAAATTTAACGTTTTGGAGTTATCGACAGTAAAAGATCGGATTCATTCGCGTCGCGGGCAGCCGTTACTGGCGTTGTTTGCATACATTCGTTGCAGTGTAGGTATCATTGCGCAAACTGAGCGTGTGTATGTAAATAGTTCTTTCCGCAACGAATGTATACAAACAAGGCCAATAATGGCTGCCGCCAACGACGCACTCACATACACACACACTCACACACACACAGATATATAAATATATATATATTAACTGATTTAAAAATATGGTTCCTTCGCTACACAAGAATTACCATGATTCAAAAACCGATGCGAAAAACTTCAAATTTAATTATATAATTAAATTAAAAGCATTAGTTCTGTATCATCTTCCAGCGAATTTTGGAACCCAAAAAAATATAATATTTATGGTCTGTAAATTTACATTGAGCACTGTTTTGTAAACAATAAAAATATCTTTCAGAACACCGGATTATAAATCTTATTGTTCTTTCTTTTTTTACTATAACACACACGCACCCCCCATATATATATATATATATATATATATATATATATATATATATATATATATATATATATATATATATATATAACAAATACATCGAGTCATTTGCTTCATCCAAGGTTAAGAAAAGTTGGCTCCCTGTGCCGGGCCAGGAAATTTTTCACCCGGAATCGATCCTCCAAATCTCTCAATCAACTATTCGCACTTGCAAGGTGTATTGCTGCCATATATGGTCAGGGGTCCCTGCTGTTAACCTCAGGGTTCTTGATAAGATCCAGAGTCGGATATGCAATGTAATTTGCCCTGATCTATCATCTCGTTTGCAGTCGCTCTCTCACAGACGCGCCGTTACCTCGCTCTGTCTTTTTTACAAATACTTCCACGGTAATTGCTCTGATGAGCTGCTTTCGCTGGTTCGCAGGCCTCATGAATTTAAGCGTCCTACGAGGCTGGCATCCCGTTCCCACGCCTTCATCGTTGAAACTGTTAGATGTAGACGTCTCTTCTACTCCAATAGTTTCATGTCTCGCACATCTCGCCTGTGGAACTCCCTTCCTTATTCCTGTTTCCCTGACAAATATAATCTCCAACTATTTAAGTGTAACGTCAATCGACATCTCCAGTTGCCTTGATCTATCCACTTCCCTTCTCCACATCCCTTCCCCTTTTATTCCAATCTGCTCTCGCTCCAAATCTTCTGTAACCCCCTTGCCTTGATCGATTCACTATCTTTCTCCACATCCTTTCCTCTACCACTCCTATCTGCTCTTCCTCCAAACCTTCTGTAACTCCTTGCGTGCTAGTGGCTTCCAGCCTTGCTTGGGGTGAAAAGCATAAACACACACACACACACACATACACACACACACACACACACACACACACACACATATATATATATATATATATATATATATATATATATATATATATATATATATATATATATATGACCTTGTACCAGACGAAAAGTGATTATTAAATAATTGTATGGTGACCTCGGTGTGAAAAAAGTTTTGTTGGCTTAATGTTTTATTAATGATCTTACAAACTTATATGAAGTTCGATTTACATTGCCCTAGCCATTTTTTGTGGTCATTTATCAAACTTCTGTAACACTGGCAGTCAATTCCTTCTCACTTGCGACTTAACTGGCCACTAGTAACTTTTAGTAGATATTAGAGTGTTCAGAAAAAATATCCGATTTTATTATCGGACATTATTTATTCGTGGATACTCTATTTAAACAGTGTTTAAATCTATTGAAATACGAACCGTGAACATCTATACATTTATACCAACGTGTTACAAAGTTATTTATGCTTTTGCGATAAAAAGCTAAAGGTGAGTACAGCAATAAATCTTTGAATGCAGTTTATGTCTCTTATTTGGAACGGAATGTCCTTTCGCTTCAAAAAATTTCAGGAGGCGTGAAATTTGTAGTCATTGAGGGAGAGAATAGGGAGATATGGTGTGTGTGTGTGTGTGTGTGTGTGTGTGTGTGTGTGTGTGTGTGTGTGTGTGTGTGTGTGTGTGTGTGTGTGTTTGTGTGTGTGTGTGTGTGTGTGTGGTAAACCCTTGTATTCAAGTCTGGGAAATTATTCAGTGCCGTCCTGTTAACATGTGTTCGGGTATTGTCATGAAGCAAATTAGTATCTCGATGATTAACCAGTACGGGTAATATTTTGCTTAATTGAATGGACATCTCATCCAGTTACTGGCAGTAAAATTCGACAGTGTTACTCTAGTTAGAGCCTAAAAAGCGTCAATTGATAACGCCAATGGCGCACCACTACACAGTCACAAGAATGTCTTGTTGGTGCAATCCGAAAGTGTTATGTTACTTCGTTTGAACCGGTTGTCTTCCATTGTCATAAATGAATCATTTTATAATCACAACTCGGTCAAGAAATGAATCATTCGAATTTCGTATCGAACAGAGTAAAAAAAAAAATAAATCTTTGACTTTCAGTGAATTCATGTGGAACCCACTTACCACGGTTCCTCACATTGTTAAGTCTCCAGTTAATTCTTTTGTCGGAGTTTTCTAATCCCTAATTTCCAAATTATCACTAGGGGTCACTCACCCTATACTATAAATACTGGGCGACTTCTTACCTCGGTCTCTTTCCTTCAGGCCCCGTGCCGCATCCCACCTCGCGTGGAGGTGAGGTAAATCCTCTTAATCCTCTTCTTCATTTCAGCGACTTCAATGTAGGATCTCTTAGAAGATTCGAGTCTTCCCATTTGTGGGAGATGCCATGAACATTATACACACAAACATGTACGTACGAACATTCACCAAAGAACAGATACAAACGTTCACACACACCAATATTATTGTATATGTCCACTGTACAATTGTTTTAATACATATATTTGTTTACATACATACATACATATATATATATATATATATATATATATATATATATATATATATATATATATATATATATATATATATATGAAGAAATATAGTCTTAAAGTGTGGTATATATATGGGATAAAGTGAACAATATCAAAGATAGAGCGTGTGTAAATATAAAAGTGAACATAGAAGTCAACACTTAGAGGCGACAGTCTGTTTCATGCTAGATGCAATCGTCAGTTGCCTGACGATTGCATCTAGCATGAAACAGACTATCGCCTCCAAGTGTTGACTTCTATGTTCACTTTTATATATATATATATATATATATATATATATATATATATATATATATATATATCGGTTTTGTGTGTCTTCTTTATCTTCAGTTGGACTTAATTCAAGTCCAGCCATTTTCTTGTAGCTGGACCTTCTTCTAGCAGGAAATATAAACGTACGAGTTTTCTTTTCATCTTCACCTCCCGGTCCTCTACACTCTTATTATTGAAATGCTAACACCCATTATCGGCGACATTTCATTGGCAGTTTAACGCGGATTTTGAGATCTGCTTGTGAATTGAAATATTTGTCAATTGCAGATGGACGTCCTCTCACATCTTGAACTTCAAGATTTCTATCCCCACTGCAGAATTTCGGAAGCCGGTACCATATTGTCCGCCCCAAGTGGATCCTACAAAACCCATGCTTTGTTATTTTTGGAAGAAGTTTTATGACCAAGTTTTAGTTCATGCACAAAAAATAAACACGTCTTATAATTTATGTTCAAGATGAGAATTATATAATTATTTAAGTTAAATTCTGGTTACTTTAATAATCAGGAATGAGTAATATATTTTGTGAAACTATTATAATAGTATATTAGCATAAAATTAAATTCTTTATTCGAAAATTGGACATTATTTTCTGAATTTTCTGTTATGGTAATTTACCCCTGCCTTTTGGAGGGTTAAGTTTCCAGCAGTCAGCTCTGACAGTCCGACCAAACATTTTGTTGTAACACACTCGTTTGTATATATTTGTATTACTGTTTCTGTTAATATATTTATTTAACTCAATTCCTCTCTTGTTTTTATTTCTGGCCCTAACAAGGCCACAACAATATCCTAATACAAATAAAACAAAGCAGTAGTTATTTTTCCAGCATTAAATATACTCTGACGTGCATAACGTAATGTAATTGAATGCATATGTATTGACAGTTGGCGCCATCGTACCTTGTCTCCAAAATGTTCCGGTTAAGCTCACAATACTGGGCAGAGCGTCTTAGCTTTCGCTAATACTGGAGTACTTTTCATTTTAATATTTACAACCCGGTCAAGGATTTACAGGCCACTAACTTTCAAAGGGTTTCTGAGAATGACTGAGACAAGAACGACAATAAAAGAACATGATTCACGCAGATAGAAAACAGCTGAAAACACATGGTCCCATATATCACGGATTCATTCGTTTCGAGGTGTTGGTAGGGTTCGATTCTGACGCGATGTCCCTTAGGCTATGGACCGCAGTTATCAACAAGGCAGTGTTTAGCGCGTCCACCTGTAAATTATCCATTGTCCTGTGATTCATACGCGTTACTGCTTCGAGAACTTTCGCATCAATTAATGGAATCTATGTACACAAATTTGTTTATTTGACCAGGATAATGCATCAAGTCACCGGTCTGAAGTTGTAGAACATTTCTTTGGTGTCTATATAGAGATTTCAGACGAATGGTTTGTTCACCACGTTCGCTCGACATGAGACTTGACAATATTTATGGGGCGCGCTTGTGTGGTGTATCTGTTCGCAAGATCCTTGCACTTATAAATATTTAGGCAGCTTAAAATGACTTTTCGCGCGTAGGTCCTCTTATGAAACGCTAAACGTTTCATATAATGATATATAAATTGTATTGTTGTTGATAGTTTCGCTTAAATTTTACTTCCAACTTATTACTTCAACAACGACAAGATATACTGAATAAATGTAAACAGAGAAAATATTTTCAGAAAATTTTTAAAATAGAAGTGAAAACATTAATAGAAAACTGTCAGTCGCTAACGTTCACTGCCTTGTACTATCGTGATTCAGCCGAAGCTTGGTCTACCATAGGGCGACTTTTTGGATGAATTGTAGCCTTTCTGGGTATTATGAAGCAACAAAATTGCACTACGATAAACGGCTGTAAACTGAAGAAGAATTTACGCGGTGGTCTTCTAAGACGAATGCACAAACGGTTTTAAATTCATTGTTCTTCTCCTAGATTGGTTGCCGTACTAAGTTTATGAATCACAGCCTCCTCTACTATTTAATCCATATCTGTTTGTCGAAGATATTGATTTGCACTTTTACCTATGTTATGTGTGCGAAAGTGAACGCAAAAGCCACGGACGGATTTTGAAAGCGTCTAGCCGATTCCACTTTCCGCGATGATATCCTCTATGCGTTTGTCGTACGTCCCTTACCATAGCTCAAATAAACTCCTATCTGCAAATTAAAGAAATATATGTAAACCCGAATGGAAATCTTGTATAAATGGCCATTCAAAGAATTTCAGGAACCAGGAAACGGGAATATTCCTCCTCTCCGATATTTATATGCTTGACAAATATATGAGAAAAGTGCTTCAAAAGTCACAAAGATAAGAAATAAGCCTATGATAATATGATGTGACTGTATTATGTCATTGTGTGTTTTAGAAGCTCGAAAAGATTTAGCGTAATACTGAACAAAAAAGTAAAGGAAATCAGTTAAATGTACAGAGAATAGTAAAGATAATGGTAATATATACTATAAAGAAACATTTATATTACATTATATTATTTTATATTATATATTATATTATATGAACTGTTTCTTTATAAAGGAAATCAGTTAAAAATACAGAGAATAGTAAAGATAATGGTGATATATACTATAAAGAAACATTTATATTACATTATATTATTTTATATGATATATTATATTATATTACATCAACTGTTTCTTTATAAGGTAACATTTGGTATTCATTGATTGAACATCCAATAATAATAAGCTTGTTTTTTTTCCCGGAACTTCCGTTTCTCAGTTGCACTATCTATTGGTTTTTCTGTTATTGATGGAGAGATTCCTTCCTAACCTTTCGTTTGAGATAGTGTGGAAAGTCAACATCTTGATATCTTCTGTTTAAGTTACATGTACTATTCGTTTCCGTTGTTGTTGGTGGTGGTGTTATTGAGAATTGTCAAGTGATGTCGTTTCTGTTACATCGCGTTGTTTGTAATTCTCTAGCCAAGATTGACCCACGCTGAGAATGTACGGTTTTCATTAACTCAAAGTCATTTTTAACATTGATCTAAAAAGTTGTTGTGTGCAGCTGACATTTTAGTTTTTCTGAACGAAGTTGATAGGTGTTTACTAATTCCATATACATACTGAACTTTGACGATGTATTCAGGGTAGATGCTATCATTACTTACATTCCAGTTCGTGATCATAGTTTCTATTTGGAATTCTTATCTTGAGAACTATTAATTTGGACACTTGGTACAGGATGATGGATTCCTGATCAAGATCATTCTTATCCCATCTATGAACACATATGTCATCAGAATAGCCCCACTTCATCATCGGTACATTGGCTTTGGAAAGGGTAACAGGATCGTGTTTTTTTATTAACAGATTCGTTTAGGATGTGGTATGGAACGCTTAAATGATAAGCGCTTATCTCTCCATATTGTGTTTGTAAACAGAAGAACTGGACTCAGTCTTAGAAAAGACAAATGATAAGTGAACACCGGACAAGTAGAATTTACTTATCAATATTCAATATCTTATATTGAGAAAATGGCACAAGCAAATCCAGGTGCTTGCATCGATTAAATCATCGCAACTTTTCAGAAATATGACGCTAGGTCAGACCAGAAAGACAACTGAAGTTACGGATAACGGAATATAAGCATGCGCATAACTTTGAGATTTCAACGACGTAATGAGCATAAAGTTTTCCCCATTTCCTGTCACGTGCTAGTTATGGCCAGTGGCATCAATATGCAGGGCATAACGGGAAAGAAAATTAACGCTTTTGCGACATGTGATTAGGTGGGCCAATGAGGTTGAATTATTAAGGAAAGGAGTTAAATCTGGAAATTATCAGATATTCCGGTTCGCATTAAGCGACATTGGAAACCGAATTGTGACCAAGAATCGAACCTGAGAATTGGGATCAAAATCATATTAAATTTATACTTGTGTCGAATTGGAAATTGCTGTTTACGTTCGAAATATAATACTTGCCAATAAATGCAGCTGTTCATCAGTTATTTATTTTACATGATTCCCTCTCTAGATATGAGAAACTGCACTAGAATTGGGATGCTGCAGATGTAGCCTAGGCATTTGTAACGTAGTCCACATTCCAAATGATGTGGTTTGAGATACTAGTCATGAAACAGACTTGAGAGGTCATATCTATCACCCATGGGACTAACTTGCAAATATATAGCCGCGTCATGAAAGCCAGCAGTTCTCCCAATGTTTCCTAAAATGTACCGAGGCAAAAGAACAAATGACAAACAGATGAGAAAATAGGCTGGCAACGTTACTGAGATTTAGACAATTGCACACAACAGAGATAGAAGGAGGAAGTACCAAACTGCAGTCTGTGATGGAAGAAATGATGTTGATATTCGTTCTTGTTTTCTTTATTAAACTGATCCCCCAAAATATAAAATATCATCTCTAAAATTAAACATATACAGGTCATCTAAATTATGCAAAAATGAAAATAACACGTACATCACATTTCAAGGGATAAATCTACCAAAATTACACAAAAATACCTTGAAATAAAAAAAGTAAATTTATTCAATAAAGTCACCATTGTCTTCAATCAGGGTACCCAGACTACTTCAGAATCACCTGCATCTTCTCTGGGCTGTCTCCTTGTTATGTTGGTGAATACTGCCATAATCCTTGCCTTCATTTCGTCTTTGATATGACAAGTAGATTTTGGTCTCTCCCTCAAATGCGCCACATATATAATATTCAAGCGTGCTGTTGCCGTCTTGAGAGTTATATGGTCAGATTTAAGGGGTGATGTGGTCGCAGATATTGTCTGACAACCATACCTGGGTTCTCCTGCTTGTTCTCTTCCTTTTTTACGTTGGTGGAAGCTGATATAATCCTTGCCCTCAGTTCATCTTTGGTGTTACAACGAGATTTGTTGTTCTCTCGCTCAATTATGCTCAACACATAATAATCAAGGGGCTTGCAGGGAGTTAGGGGGCAAGATTTACGAGGTGATGTGGTGGAAGAAGTTGTCTGCCAGCCATGGCAATGTTCTCCTATTTGTGTGGCATTGTGTAGAGTCCTGTTGTCAAATATAGTCTCTTCTATCAGCCACCCTTTTGAGATCCGAGAGCTTTACCTCCGCAATGTACTTGAATTAGTCCTTCGTGTTGTGTCTGAGGCCCTGTTGGATGATAAATGGAGGAATATCGTCTCCATCACTAGTGATCGCTCCAAACCCCTTCGTAATCATCATTAAACTAATCCAACTCTTTCCTTATCCTCTACACTCTCCTCAGATTAACAGTCAAACACTCTGAAATGTTCATATTGGAGGTTCCGGTGTGAATGCCAAGCAGTAGAGCATGCGTTTTCCAAATACCTGGCAGAGTGAATTGCAGGCTGATGCTCTTTTTTATCACAGATGGTATTTAACTGACCCTACTATACTGTGCAGTCGACAAAATAAAACAAACAACAACTCGTCTGCGCGAAGTATCAAAACATACAAAAGGACAATTTAACCATCGCACACTGGATATAATAGTTGCAAACGATCTTTGCTTTATGAAGCGAGACTTTATTAGCACGAATCAGAGTAACGTGCATTCACACGTACATAAATTATCAATAAAGATAACAGATCTAGCAGATGATGTAGCAAAGTCTCAATGGTAATCAAAAGGCTGTTCCTATTTTTCCTAACTGATTGTTCATTTGATGAAATATTCGCAGAGCTCAAGCATTTGTAGCGACTGGCTTATTCATGTCTTCATTGGACTAATAATTAATATTATTTGGTCCTTTTATCCAGATGTGTCTCGAAGTTTATTGTTGTTAGACAAAGACTCTCTCGATAAACAAACTTGTTTAAGAAAATAAAATAGCTTATTCAAATGCAAATACATTCTTTCAAAACAAAATGGCCGTTTTGCTAAAAGACGAGTCCATATTTCTGGGTTTTTTTCGTCAGTCGAAAACACAGGCTCGCTTCACATTACAGGATTTCGTCCCAATGGCCTCATCACTGAGAATTAGTATTTAACTACTATTTCAGGCCTACTATGCATGTATTCGTTCTGTGTCAGACCGATTCAAATAGATTCCATGACACTTGCGCCTATGGTAACATTCCAGTTTTACTTTTCAATGTTTATATAATGCAATATACTGAACACTAAACGTAATAAAAACATTCGAAAATCTGAAATATATTCCGGAACACGTTTTGTATAATGCAAATATGCATTATATTCTAGACCTCGGTTTGTATACTGTAAATCTGCAATAAATTATGGACCTCGGTTTGTATACTGCAAATCTGCAATATATTATGGACCTCGGATTCTATACTGTAAATCTGTTATATATTCTAGACCTCGATTTGTATATTGTAAATTTGCAATATATTCCAGACCTCAGATTCTATACTGTAAATCTGCAATATTTATGGACCTCGGTTTGTATACTGTAAATCTGACATATGCTATGGACCTCAGTTTACAAAATGCAAATGCAGTACAAATTTTAAAAAAATATATTTTTAACTTTATTTATTCATTTTAACATTCTATTTATTTCACATTCAGTAACCCCCTGTGCCGGAGTTGTTTACTGTCTTACTTGGGGTGAATTTTCCCAAAAGTTGATGACTAGGACTTCACCTCAAATTACCAAATTTTCTTCAAACATAGAAAAGATATTCGAATAAATAAAACGAATCTTGTTAAGAGCATAGAATGAAGTTTGTGTTTAATAGTTGTATCTATTATAACTTTCCTTTGAATTTTTAATTATTCAAACCAGAAGGAAACCGTGTATTTTAAAACTAGCCCACCGCTCGGAATTAGAATAAGCAAATCTGATACATATTTAAATCGGAACGCATATTGAAACTAGAAACATAGATCCCCATACTCCAGGGTGCATATAGGTGCCAGTCGCTTCTTTTAAAAATACATAACTGTACAATGAAAAGTATTTTTATGAGTTTCCTAGCTTCTAGTTAACATCACACTTGTAAAGTAATCCCTTTAATTTTGGGAAATCGTGGCCGTAACACGGTTTGATGGGTAAGACTTCAGCTGCATTATCTGATTTCAAGATGTTAATCACTAGAATCTGGATACATCATAAAACAGGCCAGCCGAAGCTATTGCCTACTTCCCTATATCGTCTTCCCACAAAAAGATAATGAAATTGACCATCCCAAAAATACCGTTGTTGAGATTTATTGTAAATATACACAATTATGTCACAAGACCGAGAAAGCGGGAGGGGATATCTTAAAACAAGCTAATCTGATTCACGACCCATTCACTCTTTACAATTTCCACATTCACCATAAAAACTCGTCCTTCAGCACTCAATCCACCATGCACCATAATACCGGATCCTCTCAAGGGGGTCCTACAAAATGCGCCCCATGCCATAAAAATCTAATAATTATAAAATTTATAATTAAATATTTATGGATGACTAAAATGAGAGGGGAGGGAATGAACCCCAAAACAAACTAAACATGAAAACAATGCAAACTAAACACAACTGATGTTAGTAGGGCCCGTCCAACCCTCAAAATGAGAAGCCGCTGTATTCTGCCCATGGGACAAAATCAAGAAGCTCTCTCGCTAAGGAAATGGGAAAGGTGAAAAACATACGGACATGGGAAATAAATGGCTGAACCAGTCGATATGAAAAGGGGCCAAAACAAACTGGGGAGGTTGGGAATCTCGACTTGGATCATAACCAAAGAGGCAACAGGAGCAGGCCAGGAACAACACTTACTCACATTAACTAGGTACACAAAAGCTTGTCTAACCCAACCAAAGGGAGGGTTTCGCAGGAAACCACCCGATGTGTCGTAGGTTGACGTAAAAGAGAACATCAAGGCTAGCCCTGTTCAAACTTGCCTCAATCACCCACCATTCGCTGAAGACTGTCGAATGCAAGCGTTTCCTATCAGTTCTAATCTTCATCTTGAGCTGATGTTCAAAGAATCGGATCAGATCCTGATGAGAAAGACGATTGCCTCGCAAAACTTCCTCCTGTCGCGTCGTCCAAATCACCATTCGAGCTGTGGCCAAAGCGTAAGAAACAACATCCGTTTCACTCCAGAATACGAGGTGATAGATTGTCACACGTGTATGCGTGATACATGAGAACGAAGTTTTCGGTAGCCAGACGAGCCGTCAAGTCGCCGACATGGTCCCATAATGGGCGGACACAGGGGCAATGAAAGTTAAATTCTGCGGTCTTCAGAAAATCTTTATTTATTGTATATTTTTATCTATTTTTCTTCTGCATTTCTCCTATATATTTTTTTCAACCGGTTAAATTAATTTTATGATTTTGGCACTAGCATTTGTTCGTTGGTTTCCTGACTCTTGTTACTCGGTATTCCAGTCGAACTCGTTTGATATATGTTGATATGATGCAATACAGAGGTGGTCATATTTTATGTCTCTCTATATAATTGACCAAAATTGACCGAATGAAGTGAAAAATAGAATTTTGCTCATAGATTTCAAAGCTGATTAGGAAAATAATTAGTTTTTCATTCATCCAGCATCTAAATATTTAATGTTTATCTGAACTAATGGCGCAGTGACAGTACCCAAGGAGTGTGAGTTCAATACCCGGCTAAGGCAGTGGAGAACTTTCAGAGAGAAAAAGTAACAGGAGATAAATGATAACTGACATCCATTAAAAACATAGCACGTGGAACTAGAACAGTCTACCCCAGTGAGCGAAATAAAGGGTTCATTTCGACATTCCAACCACCTGAAGAAGGCCGCAGCGTACAACGGCAGAAACGTTGTAATAAATATGGCGACAAAGATGAGGACAATAGTCCGTATAATGTAAATAATCTACAGAGTTTTAGTATCCTTACGTCTGTCGTATATATATTCCTCGACAGCCCAGACAGGTAATTCAAAGATTTTTTTGAAGGAATAGGTGTTACGCGATAGAAGGACTTCTATGGAGACGATAAGTTTACCCCTTCCCAAATGATCTTACTCTTTAAGCATCTGGGCTGAAATCCGACGATTCCCTGCACCAGAACTTGGCAAATTGTGGGTGAGTCGAGCGTGTATCTGTCATATGAAAGGAGTTGACTTAGAGTGGCATTTTGATGCCGGTTAGACATCAGGATATTGGGAGTCCTGTATAACATACTGACAACTCCACACAAAATAGGTAAGTTTATGCTATTTTTTTAAACTGTTAACTCAGCAAGGAGATATATGCTCATTGGTCTCTTTTATTTTTGTCCCCACTTTCTTTAATTCAATTCCCTATTCTCTCCCCCATTAGGAGACCTGAAATTTCAGTTCTGTAGTGGATATGGGACACTCTTCGTTTTTTTTCCGTTTCTCAAGTTTGTTCTTTTGTAACTGTTACCGTTTCTGAATGTGTGATACAGTGACTTGGTATTCAACGCAGAAGATAGATGCGTAAGCATATGGAGGGTGAAAATTTGTTTTTGTATCTCTGAAAGAAGAAATAGCCCACTTTCTAGAATATTTACGGTGATCATAAAAATGAAGCCTGTATATATCATCCCTTCCTCATTTATGTTATTGCAAATCCACTGAATATTCTACATATTCAACTTCAGGTACAAATTCTTTCATTTTCAAACCAGTAACAGCTGTAAAATGTTTTTAAAATGAAATTCAATCTTTTTGGGTGTCAGGTCGCGGAAAAGAATGTGTCACTTTACTAGTAATACACAGCATATTCCCAAAAGCAAATGCTGAGTTGGGAACAAAATATGTCGAAAAGCATTAAATCCATCTTTCAGAAAGGGGCCCTTCCAGCTGAAATTGATTGAGGAACTCTTTTCTGTCGTACAAGCATAATTTTAATTCGAGATGATTGAACTTCAAGCTTACTCCAATTTAAAAATCTTTTAACAGATGTTTTGCCACCTGATTAAATAATAGAAAAAGACCTCATCATAAGTACTGAATTTGAGGTCAGTGCGAGGAGGAGACCCATCATTTACACCGAGGCGTGCGTTCCTTGTATTGTGAATGCCGGGTAGTTCCTCTTACGAGCGAGGGATGGCCTATCCGACATCCAGGCGTTGTCCCATAAGGCATTATATCAGGTGTTAGTGAGTGGATCGGTTCAACGGTCTGATTGATGTGCTCGGTTTAACGAAGCAGGAGACTCGCTCCATATCGCTTTGGGCACATGTGTTGAAATGTCTAACAAAAGATCAGGCACCACTCACCTAATTGATAATATGAAAGGCCATTTTGGGTCGGCAAAAAATTATCCTCAGCTGGATTTGGTCTATTCTCACAACTTCCTCCTCTGCGGTGAGCCAGTGAAGACCCTGGGTCAAACCTTCTTCCTTTGCCAGTTCATAGTCCTGTTGCTTAAGTTCATTGAAGACATCATGGTTCAAATGCTGCGCGGAAAGTTCTTCCTTGAAGACAGTTCTCATCGTAGCAATGTGCTATCTTCGTTGACAAATACTGAGCATTATGTGTTATTGTGCTTACTAGGTGTTATGCGAATCGTGATATTGACGAAGCGAGAGAAGGACTTCTATGGAGACGATAAGTTTACCTCTTCGCAAATGATCTTATTCTTTAAGAATCAGGACAGAAAGCCGACGACTCCCTCCATCAGAACTTGGCAAATGGTGGGTAAGCTGGGCATGTATCTGTCGAGTGAAACGAGTTAACTTAGAGTGTCATTTTGATGCCGGTTAGACATCAGAATATTGGGAGACCTGTAATAAATATTGACAACTCTGCCCACAATAGGTTAGTTTATGCTTGGATTTTTTTAAAACTGTTAACTCAGCTAGGGGGTGTATGCACATTGGTCCCTTTTATTTTGTCCCCACTTTCTTTAATTCAATTCCCTATCCGTTCCTCCATTAGGAGACCATAAATTTCTCTTCTACATTGGATATGGGAAACTTTTCTTGTTTTCCGTTTCTCGAGTTTGTCCTTTCGTAACTGTTACCATTTCTGAATGTCCATGTGTGTATAGTTGGTCAAATGACTGGTTTTTAATTCATCCAAGTTCTGCATTAATTTTGACCAGATAAATTATATTTCTGCCAGAATTACGGACTGTTCTTGTTTTTATGATTAAGACCATTTTAGTTACGTTCTTGTATACGTATTATTATGCTTATTGTAAATACTCATTGGGGATTTCATTTTTAAAT
>OZ038486.1:20867233-20957233 GCA_964036315.1 Acanthosepion esculentum | reverse complement strand
ATGTATTTTTTTAAGCATTTCAGCCTAGGCAAGGCGGGAGTGCCACTAGCAAGCAAGGGGCTATAAAGAGTGAAAGTAAGAGAAAATAGGGGTGCTTGAGGAAAAGATAAAAATAAGGAGGAAGATCAAGATCAAATAATTAGAATATGACGATTGACATTACATTTAAAGTTGTGGAGAGTACAGTTATCAGGGAAGGAAGTAAAGGGAGGGAGTTCCTCTGTCGGGAAGTGCGAGAGAAGAAGCTGTTGGACTAGGAGACTCCGTTACATTTAACATTTTCGACAGTAAAAGGGTGGGACGAGATGCTAACCTAGTAGGACGTTTAAATTCGTTCAGTTTGGGCACCAGGGAAAATAGCTCTTCAGAGTAGTTGCCATGAAATCACTTGTAGAAAAGACAGATGGAAGTCATATTACGTCTATGAGAAAGTGTGGAGTCGAGATTGTTCTTAACGCTTTATATGAATATGTATTGCTGGTATTTGTATTATCAATATATATATATATATATATATATATATATATATATATATATATATATATATATATTTATACTTTAATAGTGTTTTGTTTTTGTTTGGAGATGGTCAATGTACCCATAGCTCGGATCCTAACAAGTGCTACCACCCGGGTCAGTGTTGACCTGGGAACAAGAGGAACTAAGATGTGGTACCACGCTTCTAAAAACCTCCAATCTCTCGTTCAGAGAAGACTTGCAGGACGTATTTTATCGTCATACCCAGGACTACAAAGTATTTTGATGTTTTGTAACGAAGTCGGAATATGTAGGTCTCTAGAAAAGACTTAAAACAACTCTAAATATCTTGTTTGTTCTAATATAACGAGGATATGTTTCATTATTTGTTTGTTTACTACACAAGTTAATTTTTCTATCCGTTTAAAGAACATGGCTTGATCTATAATTTTCATTTACTGGCTGCTGTTGATTTAATTTTGCAATTAAAAACGAATATGACCAAACATTTTCAGAGATTCACCATCTAAACGTAATTTATGAGTAACGGCACTGGATTCTGAGTGATCTTCGTCTAAGAAGAAATACACCTGTATCAGTTTCTTTAACATACCTACATTGATTTAAGCCTTTTAACCCTGACCACCTCTTTAGCGGTAGTAGATAAAAATGACTTAATACCCAGCCACAAGTGGGTAAACACTTGCGTCGTGTTTTACTATTCTTGTGCATCAAGAGAGGCAGAACCTGCTGGGTAGACTGGAACACAAAGAAATAATTCTGCCGATAATGAGAAGGTATGCAAAGGTTAACTTAAATGACTACATGTAACCGTATGTTCTCTGTCACACTTATCTCTGATGGAACTCTCTTCCACGTTCCTGCTTCCGAGTCTGCTTTGAGCTTCAAAAATGTAAATACAATGTCAATCGTTATGTACTGCCTTTTTAATTCTTGTTCTTTTATTTTTCATTCTCCTTAATAGTGTTTTGATATATATATATATATATATATATATATATATATATATATATATATATATATATATCCGATGCGATGAGAACGAAAGTAATATATAAATTCCAACGTTCGCAGCGTTAATTAAAAAAAAAACTCGATACAGGTAGTAGAGCGATAATTATTTATTTATTATAATTTTATCATATAGACAAAACCATTTTACTCACAACAAAGATGCAACTTGGTTTCAGTGCATTTTAACTGCACATCTACGGGTGAGGGTCGGAAAAGGTTATGAACGATTCTGTTTGTTGGCAAGCCCGGATGTAAAACGTCACTTCCTTTTTCCATTTTTTGAGAAGAAAAATGTACTTACAAAATATACATAGAGTATCTAAGTGAAACAATAGTGGTTGTTGACAGCAGTTTGGTGTTGGGTGGACCGGGTAGTTAATGTTGAATGGTGTGTGGACATTTTTTCGGTGATAAACATCGGTCAAAGTTTAGGTACGTCAACTCACAAGCGTCCTAGGTTTGAGAGGTAGGGGAGGGAAGATAGCGATAGCGGATGCTATTAGATTTGAGTAGGTAAAATATTTTCGAGTTATCTTTTATAATTATTAGGAGTAGTTATTTTTAGGTTTTTCTATAAGATTTCTAAAGTTGGATTGCATTTCTTTATGTTTGGGTTATCACAATTTATTTTGTAATCGAAAGAGCGTTTTTTGTGTATATATAATTATAAAAGGTTCATAGTTATGGGATTGGGAATTTAGCAAGATTGTAATGTTAAATCCTTAGTATGTCTACAGAAAACGGTAGTCTCATATCTTTGGTTTAATAATTGGTTATTATTTAAGCGTTCAATGATACATATTTTCTCCTGTAAACATAGGAAGCAAGGTTAGCTCAGCGAATTGCAGGTTCTGGCTTGTCTTAGGATTCTCCATTTAACTTTAGGTGTTTTTCCTTCTTCCTTGAGTTTCCAAAAATATTTCGAAAGTAATGTCATATTTCGTTTGGCTGTATTTGTAAAGGAGTTCAAGTGATTGTAATACCTATCCTTAAAAGGTCTGCTAGTAGACCCCACATACAGCTTAATATCTCCGGGGTTCTCATTTGATGAAATATAGGCCATATACACTATGGATTTGGTTAAGCATCTGTTTAATAATGGACATTGATCAGGGATTCTACAGTTGCATAGTCTTTCTTCTTGGGGTGTATTAGAACTTGTATTTAGGTTTCGTTTATTATCACTATGTAGTTTCAGTATTCTATTGTTATGTGATTTAATAATTTTATCTAAGTTTCTAGAATAGCTGTAGGTAATTTTTAAGGTATTGCGGTTGAAGATCTGGCATAATTTACTTTCTTTAGGGAAGTGCTTGTTAATTAGATTTAAGAATCTGTGCCTAAACTTCCGACCCTCACCCGTAGATGTGCAGTTAAAATGCACTAAAACCAAGTTGCATCTTTGTTGTGAGTAAAATGGTTTTGTCTATATGATAAAATTATAATAAATAAATAAATAAATATATATATATATATATGTGTGTGTGTATATATATATATGTATATATATATGTATGTATATATATATGTGTGTGTTTGTGTGTATATATATACATATATATATATATATCTATATATATATATATATATATATATATATATATATATATATATATATATATATATATATATATATTCCCTAACAACCAATAATCCCTATGTCTTAGTGGCTTTATTGATTAGCTTGGGAGTGAAATGATTAAAACCTATCTTATAGGGATTTTGAATTGATCACTCGAATAAAAAATACATGGACGCTGTTTCTTCTTATTCCGCTATTCATGATAGAATATATCACGTATCAGCTTATTTAATCGAGTTAGTTCGTTCTTGTAATGTCTCTTGTATTTTCTACTGAGTTAAATAAAGTGCAGTTCTTGAGGAAGGACGAAGAGTACAGCGGCCGAATCGACGTCATCATCATAACTAATTTAGAGAGTGCGAGACCTGTGCATAATGTAATTCCTTGTTTGGAGGCACTTGAACAAAAAGGAATAATGGGAATAAAACCTTATGGAGATAAGCTTATTGTAACCGTTTCAACCTAAACAATTCGAAATTGCCACTAAGACGGAAGGTTTACTGGGTTTGAAAAGAGAATGAAACTGCTTTACTGAGAAGAAACGGAAATAAAAGAACAAGATTCCAGGAGAGAGAAGACGGTGATTGGCGTTGTATTTCCATTTTTGAAGATTGTTGGCAGCAGGGAAGTCAGAAACCGTAAATGATTTCCACAGGCGAGAAGTGCGAGCAAAGAAAGTATTAGAATAGTGCATACGGTTTCATCTCGGTAGTTCAGCAGTAAAACCATAAGACCTAATCTAGTAGAAGGATTTACACGGTTGAGGCGGAAAGGGGACAGCTCAACAGAACAATTAGCATGAAAATATTTGTAGAAAACACAGAAGGAAATCACATAAAACGATATCTAATTCCAACCGATCATTTTGTTGGAAATGTGGCTTATTTCATAACGGAACTATAACGGATATGAAATGCAGATGTTACCTTGATGGTTAAAATTATCTCATTTAGATTATCACGTTCCTCGTATTCATTTTGATATGACGCAGTACCAACAGGATCAAATATTTGCCAAGAGATCAGATTTTTGAGAGAAAATAAAGAAAAGGAATGGATTAAAAAAAAACAGCCAAAAGAAAGACAGATGTGATTATCTCTTCTTGTTCCCTGACGTGTTGGGCGCATTCGGTTTAATTTCTAACCTGATAAAATGTCAAATATACCCGGAAGTCATGTTCGGAACTAACAAAAATCTAATAAACACATAGTCCCAATTCAATTGTTTCAGCCTGAGTTTACATTTATTTAAAAAGGCTTTATTTCAGTTGCTTTTTGTAGAAACGAAGGTTACTTGTTGGTTTAGAGTTACAAGCCAAGAATTCAAAACCAGTGAACCATGTTCAAATCCTTAATCATATTGATTGATGTCTGTCTTTAATTCAAACTAAAAATTAAAATTAATATTCAACGTCCAACTAGATTTCATGTATTCCATCTTTCTTTACATATCATGTCGCAGCAATATTTTATAGCATTTAATATATATTTCTGGAACAATGCTTACATAATTATCAACAGAAGTTATAATTATATCTATAAACCAGAAACATTAAATGAGTTTCACAGGTGAGAAGTGCGAGCAAAGAAACTACTAATATAGAGCATACGGTTGCATCTCGGTAGTTCAACAATACAACGGTGGGACCTAATTTCCAATATAGTTGTAGTATTATATTTACACCCCCGAGGCGGAAGGAGAAAGACTCAACAGAACAATTAGCATGAAAATATTTGTAGAAAAGACAGAAGAAAACTACTTAAAACAATATCCAATTCCAACCAATAACCATAATACATTACTATCAGGTCATCCCATAAGTTCTGTCCGAATTTTGAATAAAGAAAACAAGTGACCAAATGTTACATTTAATTACAGATTCAATCAACAATGTATTTTCCCTGATTATCTATGATTCCTTCCATCTATTAACAAGCTTACTAATTCCATTACTGTAAATTCTTTTGGCTTTCATTCGAAGAACTCACAAATGCCAGTTTTAACCTCTTTCTGTGTTACAAAAGCTGTTTCTTCTATGGTAGCCTGAAGGAGCAAGGTCGGGAGAATAAGGTGGATGAGGAATTTTCTCCCAACCAAGATCTTTTGTGACGTGATTCTTGCTGTGTGTGGTCGCTCATCGTCCTGATGAAACATCACCCGTTTTTGATTCACTAGAGCAGGGTTTTTTTCCTTAAAGCTTGGTTCAAACGCTGTAATTGCTGACAGTATATTTGAGCATTAATTGTTGCATTAGGTGGTAAGAATTCAAAGTGGATTATTCCTTGGCAATCCCACCAGATATATATATATATATATATATATATATATATATATATATATATATATATATATATATATATATATATATATGTATATATATATATGTATATAGTAGCATAATAGAAGACGGGTGTCCATAGCTATATTTGCAAACAGTGATGTGAAGATATGGAGGTGGAATGCCTCCTAGACCGAGGTGTGAGTCGCGCGAAGGAATCAACGGATTACGATCAGCGTTCAATTTGAAGGAATCAGTTGTGCTCAAGTTTACTTAACGCATCTGAGGGAACTGGATTGGATATTGTCAGCGATCATTTTTCGTTACTCATCTGAATTTGGTAAATCATACAGATAAATCGATATAATGTTTTATGGCTTTCAGCTTATCAAAAATGTTAAAGCAAATTTTGAGACGGGTTCTTCAATTAAATGAAAATTTCATAGGGAATGTATAGCTTATATGATAGACATCAGAAAGCAAATCAATTAAAACGATATAGAATGTGATTTAATTCGGAAAGTATTTTTCTGACGAGGTTCAAACGAAAGCCGAAATAAATACGAAAATAAATAGCAAATATATGTGAAGAATTTGTTCCACTCCAATTTCTGTAAATTTTCTTGATATTGCTGTTGTTTTTAAAGTGTGTGTTTTTTTTCATTTCATATCGTAAATTTCATTTTAGTTAAAATGCTCTTTACCTTAATCTCCTTAATAAAAATCCAAAGATTCGACAACATCGGTTCTGAACTGGCGGCTAGAATTCAGATAAATTCCTACCACCGTAAAGATGCGTCTCTGTATATTTTCTATGAATACTTTCATGGTAATTTTTCGGATGAGCGCTTCATTTTGAATCGTTACACATGGTGATTTGTTAGAACTTTCATAGAAACATTATGTTATCATGGTGAATGCTGTAAGAAAAGTATGTAAGAATGCGTTGTTGTGGTGTAATCAATATTGTTGTATATTGGGTAAATGTTTGTGACTAGCTAAGTTTAACGTTAAGAGAGAAGAAGACCGTCCTTTTCTCCATTCACTATTTTGGCCTTCTGCCACATTTCTGAACATAGCAGGATAAATATCGCTCTTCACTTTTTAAATTTAAGCTCAGTACTAGACTGTCAAGATCTCATCAATTTACATTTGAGCTGGCTAGATGTAACCGTAAATTCTATGAAAACAGTTTATTTTCTAACACTTCTTGATTGTGGAACTCCAGTCCAGCTCTATGCTTTCCAGTCAACTTCAATCTGCAAAGATTCAGATGCAATGGCAACCGCTATATACTGTCCTCCTTTTCTCTTTCTGCTCATCATTATTAAGATTTCTATTCCTAATTCTTCCACACCACGCAACCCCTTGGCTTTACTTCCTTGCATAGGGTGATAACAAAAACTGTATCCGAATTCCCAAATGATACTCTTTACGATTTGCGACTGTTTTCGCAAAAATAGATTGTTAATAACTAACGTCATCTTCCTTTATTATGTTTGTTTTCGGTCTATGTTGGTTTTCTTTCATTGGAGACATTAATTATATAGTGTTTTATATATTGTTTTACAGTCAGAAAGCTATTAGTTTCATAGACTGATGGGGAATTAGATAGAGATCAGGAAACATTGGTTAGATAACTAAGTCTTTTCCGCACGTGTTTGCCCAGCGGAGGTGAAATTAACGTGAATAATAACACACAGAACACAAAATGAAAGCGACGCCGTTTGAAATATATCTCATAAAAATGACACATAAAACACCTCATTTTAGTCTGGTTAATTTGGAGACTCCGATTAAGAAAACCGTTTCTTTGGCTCGTTTTCCAAATGCAGCAATAATTGCAACCGGGTTAACTAGCTGATTGCATTTGTAAGTCAAGTGTGCTCGATCGAATGTGATATTGACAGTAGAAAGTTAACTTTAGACTTATTTCGTGCAGATTAAAACTAACAAAATTGATGTTCAGATTGGCAATGGAGCACGTGCTGCTACACAGTTGTTGTTTTTTTTAATTTTCATACGCCATTATCTTCCTTTACAATCTTCTACCTTTTATATGCAGTGTCATCAAACATTATGTTTCTTCCTTGTCCTAATATTCAATTCGTTCTCTTTTTGTCTTTCATTCATACCACAAACCTTATTTACTAACATGAGTGATTTCTTTTTAAATTTAAGATAAAAGATCGTCTGCATCTATCTATATTTCTAAGATGAGGTATTATGTACACTATTTACATTGTTCGGACTATCATTCTCTTCTTTGTTGCCATATTTATCACAACATTTATAATGAATACAATATGGGAACCGGTAATAAGGAGTGCCGGAGAAAAGCAATCATAACACCGACAATTGCAATATGAGCTCTTGTAAAAACATGCAATAATAACAGTAAAAATTGTAATATGAGCACTGGTAAAAAAATGGTTGCTGAAGACATTAGTTTTTATAATACCCAGAAATTCATACAGATGTCACAGTGGATAAAGTCGTTAGTTAGATCCAGTGACAGGGCCCAAAGTGTGTGAGTTCAATACCCGGTTAAGGCAGTGGAGAACTTGGAGAGGGGAATTAACAGGAGATAACTGATAACTGACATCCATTAGACATGGCACGTGGAACTAGAACAGTCTACCCCAGTGAGCGAATTAAAGGGTTCATTTCGACATTTCAACCACCTGAAGAAGGCCGGAGTGTACAACTTTGTAATAAATATGGCAACAACGATGAGGATGATAGTCCGAGCAATGTAAAAAGATCTTCTGCTGGGTCTGCTTAACCAAGACACGGAATGCACGAACGAATACCTCTCCGACCATGAATCAAAATCTGTGAAGGGGAATGGACAGCTGCTCATCCGTGCATCGATTCTACGTCTGCACTCAGTAATGCCACTGTTAACGATTAGGGTAATAAAATGAAGGTGTATTTATGAAATTTGCACCAAAAAAAAACATTGTCCAAGAAATTAAGAGCGAGAAATATGAACTCAGAAAGAAAACCTCGTAAAATACATTATATGGGGTGACCCTAAAAACGGTAATTTTTGTAGTGCGTATTGCTAGACATGAGCAAGTGGCAACACTGCGAGACAGTGACCTTGAGCAAGTAAACATTTCGCCATTTTAGTAACGAGAATGAAATTCACAGTATCCCAGCTGAGATGTTGCAGCAGTCAATGAGGAATCTCAACAGCAGATTTCAACAATGCATTCGTACAGGAGGACGCCATCTACAGGACGTAATTTAAAAAAAATGAAAATTCCATCATTGTTTCTTAAATGGTATGTTTCAAGGTTTTAATTACTATGAATTAAATATTTTTCTTCCATCAATCTCGGTTTTATTGGATTGTTAAAAAGTTCCTGTTTTTTTTTGTCATCCTGTATATAATGTGTATATGTATAGTTATTTACAAGTTAATTCTAGTTAGGAAAGGCGTAAGAAAGATATATATATATATATATATATATATATATATATATATATATATATGTAGGCAGTAGACTATTCTAACTCTGTCGTATGTTCCTTCTTGGTCCATTCGGCTGTATCCCTTCACGATGTGGACGTTCCCAACTTCTTGACCTTTATGGCTGTAAGTGAATTTGGTATTTCTGAGGCCTCTCCTAGACTTTGTTCTACGAACTATTTACATAATCTCATTTATGGATCAATCAACCAATGAATTTATTCACTTGGACACACCTTGGGAATAAAAACGTAAGTTGATGATTTTCTAAGCACCAAGAGTTGTGAGTTCAATCCCAGGTCTCAGCGGAGAGAGAAAAAAAAACTGAGATACTTATCAAGGCGAATTAACTAAAACTGAGATATCCACAGACATGATACGTGGAATCATAGCAGTCTTCACCCGTGGCCTAAATAAAATGTTCGGTGCGAAATTCCAACAAATATCACCTGAAGAAGGTTGGAGCGTACAACAGGCGAAACGTTGTCAGTAAGGATGAGGATAACACTTTGAACAACGTAAATAGTATAAATTATATAGTTTCATATTTAGTAAAAGCAAATCAAATCCGTACAAAGTAGGATAAGAAGATATATATAAAAGAGACCGGACTAACTTTAAAATCAGCATTTCCAAATCCTGCCAGTTTAACTTGTTTTGAACTCCGATCTATATTTTCTGTTACTTAAACGCAATTAGCTCGTTCATATGATAAATATTTCACTTTTCGCTATTAATGTTTCAAATGCATGCCCAAGTCTTACACGAAATAATGGCCCATTATCATCATTAATCGCCCTTCGATCGCCCTATGGTTAGTCGGATCTACATTGACAATCCCTTTCCAAACCGTTAGATTCTGTACTGCTTTCGCCAGATCCCTAATGACCAACCCTAATTCCCGGGCTATGGTGTCTGGTAAAGTCAGTTTTCGTAAGAAGACACTCCCAGTAGCCGGCAAACTATAATCGTTTTTGATTGAGCTTAATAGAGATTGGTTTAAGCTCTCCGTAAATTCTGTTAAGCCTTGCATGGGATATCCAACTGATGTTCTGGATTTTTCTTATTAGATTTGTTTATGTTACGTCGTTTATTCGTTCCATCTCAGAAGTATGATTTCTTCCTCTGTCATCTGTTTCCTCACTGGATTTTCGTATCCTACAGATAAGCATTTCCTGTTATTTTTCTTATTCTTTTATGCATATCTCCTTTACCTGTGATGCTCATTCCTTCTATATCAGCCTGCATTTTTTAACTATTCATATTCTATCTGACTGTTTTTGATTCATTTCCTATAATCTGTGCCATTCCTTGGCATTGTTCGCTGTCTCTTTTTATTTAGCGAATTTCGTATGTCATCCATTCCTTTTTTTTCTTTTGCAAGTTTTCCTTAAAATGATCGCGTTGGCTGGTGCTACTAAAACTTCTTTGATATATCTCAATTCGAAGTTCCATTGACATTCTGGTTTTAACGGTTTTCCTTCAAACTCAGATTATTCCGGGGTCTATCTCATTGCAGTTTGAGCCTTCCTTGGCCTTCTTTAATTTTCGTAGTTTCAATCTAAACAGTGAAAAAAGCGATATATCACCGGAAGTGGATCGCAACCGCAGTTGCCATTTGTGTATGATTTTCAGTGTCAAATTGGGTCCTTGAATCTCTCACTGATCGTTATACTCTTTGTTTGGTTATTCGTTTTTTCTCAAGGGCTTCTCTATGCCCATATTCGTCATGGGTGTTCTTAAAACCAGATATTGGTTACTATACGATTGTCAGCTATGCACCATTGGACCTATTTTTCTCCGTGTCCATTACGAATTCCTAGACAGAATTTGCCAACTGTTTCACCATCTTTCCATCATTGGCATTCAGGTCTTTCATGACGATTGTAATTTCTTGTGATTTGCATTGGAACCTGGTATTGTCTAGCGTACAATAAAACATTTTAATAAAACATTTCCTTAATTTGTGTTGTCGGTGCATATAAAACAACGAGGGATGATATTTAGACTCTTTATATGTGGGCGGTCGACCTAATCTTTATTGTTGTCATCGCAAAGGTTCGGTCGATGTGCCGACCGGGCTTCATCAGGTGTATGCAGATCTGTGAAACGTACAGGGAATTTGAAACTTGAGCAGACTGTTCTCTTTCCACTGACCATGTCTTGGAATAAATCGTCTTTTTATTTTTTCTTTAGTACTGCTTATTACTACACGCTCTTTTCCCACTGAGCCCAAGAACACACTGCCTGGACCAGGGATTGAACTCACAATTACTATGTCACAAAATATATTTTACTACACTAGGCTATTTCCCCGTAGAACAATTCTCTGTGGAGAAAGTGGAGACTTAGTGAATAGCATATATACAAGTGCTATGTTGAAAGGCTTCTCTTTCAGTGGGACTACAATAATTCTGTCATATATTTAATAGTATCCCAGAACACATTTCTTCATTTACTGTTATATGTCATACTCCTCACTCATTTTGTCTTCCGCTGCATATATGACCCTGTGATTGTTTCCGACGAAATCCCAATTGTTCGCCCATCTAGTTTCACATGTGCGTAGAAACATTAACATTTAATATATTAATTTTCTATTTTATCTTCTATAACTGGCTACATAGATATAATGTGCTCACATTCCATGTCCGTAACCCTTAAAATACCAAGCCTAGTGAGTCAGTGTTTTGTCAGTGGTTTTAATTTATTTCTCAGTGATTGATTATTCAAAATAGGCCTTCTGGGTTTCTGAAACTATATTTCAGCATATTTTGTTCAACAATATTTTGTTTATTTATTTCAACAGTAGGAATAGTAAGGAAAATATAATCTATATACTCTTATTCATAAAAGCGTTTACATTTTTAGATTCCGACTGAATACGGTATAAAAAAAACAGATATAATTTCACTAAAATAAATGGTACAGGTTCATCTTTGCTATCGCTACAGCCCTTAGCACATGCCACAGTTTTGCTGTTCTTCCTATGTGTCACATAGACAAAACATTTGCATTCGCAGCAGATTGTGTTGGCTTTTTGATTGTTGTTTCTACGACAATAGGGGCATATTGTTCTCTTGTGGCTCTGCTGCTGCCCTGATGGGGATGGTGTGCTTTAAGTGGCTGCATGACGAGCAACACATATGCCCGCAGATTCAATGGCTCTGACAACTGGAAGATATAGACCATTTGGATTGCTTTACCCGCGTAGAATTTTGAATTTCTTGCCTAACTCCAATAGGAATCGATATATGCGATTTTTCGGGCAACGGTTCCAGTTTTTATTTTTCGATACACAAATTATGAATGTATTTAGGGCTCCAATACCTAGCATGTTCATTAAAACTCTCAGAGGGCATCTTGAGGTACGTCTGACAGATATGATATAACCAATTTGTTTTCATTGTCTACCCACCTTTGGTTTGGTTGTATTCAATTATCACGTTGCGTTTCTTCCAATGTTATTGGGAATTGAGTGGGAATTACATGAACTGATTTGTTTTTCTTTGGGACGTAGCTGCTCGCCGCTAACCCGTATGAGAAGATGTATTTTGATGACAGGAGATCTCTACCTTTTGTAGTTTACATCATTTTAGATATATACTTTATTTTGGCACTCAATGTTCCTGTAATAGTAATTTCCTCTGTAACAAAAATTCTGCAATTAATACGGACGTAAAAAAAAGTGTCCTTTGTCACACGTTTACCAAATCCAAACAATGGTTCCATCAAGTCGCATAGTACACGGTGTTACAAGTTTTTCTCTGGTGCATTTTCTGGAAACATTCCCGTGTAGACTTGCAAGTTGTACAAATATAACGTCTTCACATCTTCCATTGCACAGAATTTGATCCCATATTTTCTGGTCTTGATTTGATGGACGAACACGTTGGACATCTGACATGAAATGCGACTCGTTGCTCATTTGTTGTAATGTCTTCAAATGGTTCGAAAAGCTGCTTGCAATTGTCTACAAAGCAATCCCAAAAATCACGTATAGCGGCAAGTTTACCGTCAGCCTTTCGTTGATCACGCGTTGATTTATCGTCAAAGTTGATAAACTGAAGGACGTTTGCAAATCTGTTCTGTGCCAGGGCAGCCGACAAAACTGCACGGCCAATGTCCTCTTAAGTTATCCACATTTCAGAAATCATTTCTTTTCTGCATCGAAGAGCAATCAGCGGGACAAGTTTATTTGTTATATTTACAGTAGGATCACTAAAAATCTCGCTTGGTATGTGTTGTGTAGGATCTACCTAATCTGCATAGGTGACTACCAACTATATAAATAATGGTTGATACCGGAAGACGAGGGAGAAGGAAGGTGGAATCACGAGATCCAACTAGAGACTCTGATCGACTGCGACTAGTCAACACATTCTCCAGGAACGTCTTCCCAGAAATATACAGAAATACTATATGTACTTATTGTGTACACTTTCTTGTTAAAATACATTCTTGTTCCAAGTACATTTTGTGTTGCATTATTATTCCATGCATTAGGCGAGATTCAACATTGAGTCAAGACTCAACAGTATGTTATGGGTTAAAACTACGACTCTCGAAAAATGGGTTCCCGAATAATTAACTGTCTTTCTAGAGGAAGTAGTAACGGTACGTAATTGAACTGTTTTTTTTTTTTTAGATCTTTTGCATAGAAAATTCACAAAGGTTATGGCGGCCGGGAACACCGGTTTCGGTCGGAAGATTTCCCAATATGATATCCTTTTATTTTTAGGCCGTTTTTGAGGATTTCACGTATTCTATTGGAGAAAACGCGAGATCCATAATTCTTAAAATGTGTTTAAAATACTATCCTTCATGAAAGAAAATTAGATTTTCCTTCTATTACTTTGGCTTTTATTCTGTTTTGTGATTCGAAAATATTATTAACTTTATATCCACCCTGGAGAGAGTTGGGCTCCGTCAGTTTACCCTGGCAGTTTACCCGCCGCTGCACTATATACGGTGCCACTACGAATCTAATGGGTTACAGAACTAGTAATCAAATTCGTATCCACGATGTAATTGTTATATTCTAAAATTTTAATAATTAACAGTTAAGAAAAATGTGTGAAAGCACATAAACAAAGATAATCTTGCCATTCGGAGATACTGTATAAGCCTACTTGTCGCCGAGGAATGATTTTTAAGGCGCCATGCCACAAAAATACATCTTGTTTATAGCCATTTAAGAATTCCCAATGTGCAGGCTTCAGGATTTCCATATTCTCAACGACTACTGAAGAGGAAAAACTGTAAAACCAATTGGCATATCTTCCTCAGTTAAGGTGGGGAAAAATGGTTTCTACCTTGAGGGATCCAACGGCCAGAGGCGACCGCAAAATCTTCGTATAAATCCCTTAACAACATTCGTCCGGGAAATGAAGCAATAAAATTCAATCGAAAATTTACAATACTGCTGTTTTATTTCTTTGTATGGAATCATAAAAGAAAAACGTTTGTGGGGTTTTGTCATTCTTGATATGAAGTCAAAGATTGCGGCAGCGCATCGTACTTTGTTAAAAATAGATGAATAAATCAAATTAAACGAAATATCCCCTGAAGAAAGCGATTACATATATTTTCAAACAGAGAACATTCTTAACTGAATTTAATGAATTAACAATTTTGTGATACTATTTGTTGTTACCGCGGTAGAATAAAACCCGAGAAAGTTTTCTTATCAATAGAAAATGTTTTGTGCTGAGGAATTTTGAAACGAGAAGGGTTAATACCAAAAACCCGTGGGCAGAATTGAGGATTTAATTCACACATAAACGACTTGAATTGTATGTGGAGCAGTTAGCACAATGGAAAAGTGGCCCAGACTTAGGGGGCAATGTTGATTGACACACAGCTGCAAATGTAGGTTGCAAAGCGAAAATTTCATTTTTCATAAGCAACGAATTTGGAGTTGATTCCCCTGCTCGAAAGTTGAGTTGAAATACCAGGAGGGGGTGGATAAGCCACCCACGCTCACTGAGGAGATTCAGTGACAGGTATTAATATGAGAAAGTGGAAGAAAGGAATTTCCCAGAATTATCGAATTCGCTTAACTCGCCAGTTTGGGCAAATGTCCATAAATACGAATGCGCGAAGCGAATTCAACAATCGAGTCGCAGAAGAGAGAATAGAGGCAGAAGAGACGGAGACGAGACAAGTGACATGAGAGAGGCCCACGTGATTATGTGCCGACGAAAGCCTTGGGCCAAACTTTACCTAAGTGATAAACTAAACTTTGCCAAATAAATAACGTTGGTATCACTTACGATTTAAACCCGATAGTTATTGCATGTGAACGCTGATGCATCATCCAATTATTGTACTAAAGACTGATATAAACCGCATTTAGTTTTTGTTCAATTATATTGAGCGTTATTTTTCCTGTACATCTTCGCGCCCAACACGAATATACCTGTGACGATTCGGTCTTAGCCTCCTTATGATCAAACTTAAATCTCAACGTAGGATAGGACAGGGCTGAGATCAAAGCGATTTTCATCAACGAGCCGTAATGTTGGAAGTCTTAGACGACCGAATCGGTGGAGGCTTTACGATTACATTTTTACATAAATATTTACTACGTTATTTGTCGTTGTTTGAATTCATTGTAGAATACTGGGGTGCTCATCGACATTTCCTTTTGTTGGGAATGTGACCTATGTTGGTTCTGAAGTGACGCTTGAAGCCAGTGCATGGTAGGTAAAAGGTTTCAGGGGATTGAGAGTCCTTGCTATCCTTCGGGCTCTCTTCGTCACATCTATTTGTCTTTTGGTGCTGTTTTTTATGCATTGCTCTTCTCCAATTGGGTTTTTTTGCAGTATGACCGGAACGACTCATATCCCCGGCAAGTTGTTTTTCAACTGAACCTTGAATCGACTACGTGGGCCTCAATGTGATCTCTTGCCAGATGTGAGCTGAGATTTGATCGGTTAGGCGGATGTCTGGCCTTCAGGCAAGGTGTCCAGCCTATAATAGTCAGCAGCGAATCATGATTGGTTCTAGGCTCTCCATCATTACGCAGGAGAATTTCGTTGATATTATTATGTGATAATTAGTAAATTTTTGCTTTCCTTTTTAAGTGTGTTGAACCAAGAATATAGAAAAAAAAATAACAGGTCATTCGTTCATGTCGTAAATCGAAAACTTTGGGAATTTATTTTTTTACGAGTTAAAACTCTAGCCCTAAATAACATGGCCAAATATGCTTCACAATATATAAAATAACCGCTTCTTTTAGCAATAACAACTTTTACAGAGTGCACGGAATATTTTAAAAACTGTAGGAAGCAGCTTTTAAAATGTTTTTGTTCACTTTCTCTGTTCATAGCGAGTTAAAAGTAATACGATCGTTTTACGTTCGTTTTTTTGTCAACTATTTCTTTTGTCTTTAGCTGAAAGCTAGGCTGTTAAGAAAACACGATATCCACTTACTTCCTGCATTTCCCTGGCTTAAATAGGTGCTTTACAATGGGCTAGCGAATGATTTTATTATTATAATATTCCATTATATTATTTAGATTCGAACTAATGTCATCATATTAATTGTTATTATCACAACCAGTTGTTCACTGTTGCCTCCTGGTAACTTTTCTCTCTGCTCACCCTGTTAATTATCAATTCGAATTAAAAACTTTATATAATCTTCAGGAATAGATTGTTCTTGTTCCATTGAAGATGTCTCGGGATATCTCGTCTTGTTCTTATTTAGTATTGCTCAGCCTGTTTCCACTGATTAAACGTCTCTGCTAACCGTCCTGGGTAAGACGATAAACTACATCTACCTCCTGGGTAAGACGATAAACTACATCCGCATTCTGGGTAAGACGATAAACTTCACCCGACAGGCTTTGGTCAAGAAGTTTTCAGGGTCATGAAACCACCTCTTAATTGCGGGTGTTTCCAGGTCCACCTTGACCCAGGGTGGTTGCAACTGTCAGAGTCTCAGCTATGGGCAAATAGTTAACTCCCCAAAAGTGGTAAAAACACTATCAAAATATAAAAATAGTTTTTAATACCAGCAATCCTTTTTTGGAAAAATTATTTAAAAGCAGAACATTTTTGACAAAAATATTACTAGCAATACATTTTTGGAAAAATAGTTCCAACAATACATTTTTAGAAAAAATGTTACCGACCATAAAAATTTTGTCGGTATTAAATAACCCATTGAGGTTGATATGCCGTAAAACTAAACAAACCAAACCAAATCTATACTAAATGGTCCTTAAATTGAATTCGAAGTCACTACACTACAACATTCACCAACCAACATTTAAGCTATTAAATTGCCCTGAACCTGCAATCAAAATATCTTGTTTGTATTGCCTACCTGTCCATGCCACCGCTGCTATCACTGCAGTTGTCGCTGTTAACTATCTTCTTATTTCCTTCTCCTTGTTGTCAAAGCTGTTATTACTACTAATGTTTTTATTCCCTGCCTGCTGTTGCCACTGCTGATGCTTTAGACAGATGTGTTTCCATCGAATAAGCCGAGTGTTGAAGCACATGTGAGCGATCTCGTCTTAAGAGAGATTCATCTGGAGTTCAATTTTCACTGACTGTCTATAGCTAACTGGCAAAATGCTAAAACACATGAAGTTTTACTGCCATATCACGTTGAAATGCCGGTCCTTGTTTGATCACGGAAGTTAGAAAACCCCGAGTCTTCTCAGAACATAGATTAGTGATCGCTTGGGAATGCCATGTGCTGTAAGTATGGGTGTGACGGTGGTATAAACAATACTAACTCGGAGTTGGAAAACAGTCAATCGAATTCAAGTCGGGTTCTTTATATTCACTCACAAGCAAATGCACTTGGGAAATATACGAGTCCACCTCATATGGCTCTTGGTATGGGTTAATTAGAAAGACTTATATTAGTAAGTCATTATAATCTTCAAAGAATTTTTACAATCTAAATTATTTTATATCTTTAAATAACCCGCAAAAGCCGTTGTACGCTCCGGCCTTCTTCAGGTGGTTGGAATGTCGAACTGAACCCTTTATTTTGCTCACAGGGATAGACTGTTCTAGTTCCACGTGCCATGTTTACTGGATGTCAGTTATCAGTTATCTCCTGTTAATTCACCTCTCCAAGTTCTCCACTACCTTAACCAGGTATTGAACTCACACTCTTTGGATCCTGTCACTGGATCTAACCAACGCCTTTATCCACTGTGCCAAAGTTGTGACAAATATGTTAAGAGCGATGAGAACAATAGTCAGAATAATGTAAATAGTGTACATAATACATCATCTCAGAAATATAAACAGACATCCGCAAAAGGTTGATAAGTCGTAAAAATTAATCAATCAACGTCCAATCAACCGATTTGGAAATCATTTACTTAAGTCACCCCTGATTAATAACCACAAGAGTCGTCATTGGACACGACACTGCTAATTATTTATCTGAAATTAAGTGTTGTTCAAGGATTTGATAAGATATGCCAAGTTAAATTGGAAGTTAAACTTTTAGTTTCGGCAAAGCGTGACGTTCATAAAACGTTTTTTCTTCCAATGACATCCAGGTGATAAACATAGACGTGTCACTTTTTGTGATGTTTCTCATAGGCTGAGACCTTCACCTGCTTAAATTTGAGAGTTGACAGGAGCCAGTTTTACTGCAGCTGCTAGAACATCTATGAAATGCAGATGACAACACATTTTAACTGCTCCAGGTTGTGTTTCGAAATTCCGCAGAGCGATTCGAGCTTTGCGGCGATAATAAGCACAATTCGATAAGTGTTATTAAGTCTTTATTCTTTAAACCTTTTTTTTTCCTTTATAATTTCAATGTGATACTTTAAAACCGATAAGGAAGATTATGAAAATCCTGTATTATCAAATCCCGTAATTCGTGTATTATTAATCTTCAATTGGCTTTATACGGAAAAGATTAATACATATCTGTATACACATGATCATTCAACACAAAAGCGATCAAGCTCCCTGCAAATACCATTTTATTTATCTGTGTGATGCCATAAATTCCTGTTAAATATAGGGTAGTAGACAAACGTCTTCTCCCCAATTCAGTTTCCCATTTTCTTTTTCTTACATTGCTTTTTACCTGAGCTTATGGAGCGCAGTCTACTTTGCAAGGGAAATTGTGGAAAAGTGAATGTACACGACTAACCGAGAATTCTACTGTGTGCACCAATAGCTGTTCCGGTACTAACATCCATTCCACACATAGGTAATAAGAACACATATTTTATGATTTGGCGAGGTGTTTTAATTATTGCATATTTCCTAGAAAGCTTAAATGATTTGGAATGTTAATTTTCAAAACAAGCCAAATTTGTGGGAACTGTTGAAGCCCCTACAATATTCTCTTTTAGTTCTCATGTTTGTTTGGTTTGGTTTATTTTGTTTTACGGCATATTAACCTCAATGGGTTATTTAATGCCGACAACATTTTTAGGATAAATTCGTATGAATAGAATATGTATTATTTGGTTTAGATTGGTTTGGTTTATTTTGTTTTACGGCATATCAACCTCAATGGGTTATTTAATGCCGACGTTTTTAGGATATATTCGTATGAATAGAATATGTATTCTTTGGTTTAGAGTGGTTTGGTTTATTTTGTTTTACGGCATATCAACCTCAATCGGTTATTTAATGCCGACATTTTTAGGATAGATTCGTATGAATAGAATAGGTATTCTTTGGTTTAGATTGGTTTGTTTTTGTTTTTTTTTGTTTTACGGCATATCAACCTCAATGAGTTATTTAATGCCGACAAGATTTTTTATTGCTGGTAATATTTTGTTTTGTCAAAAATCTGTTTCTGGTAATATTTTCCCTTCAAAATTGTATTGCTGGTAACAATTTTTTTCAAAAAATGTTGCTGATAATAGTTAACTACTTGCCCATAGCTGGGACCCTAACAGGTGCTACCATCCCAGGTCAGGGTGGACCTGGGAACACTAGCAATTAAGAGGTGGTTCCACACTCCTCAAAACCTCCTGATCACAGTCCTTGCTGCTGAATGTAGTTTATCATCTTCCCTAGGACGCGGATGTAGTTTAACGTCTTACCCAGGACGACATGTCGGTTTGACTTGCGTTCAATATATGATTATGATTTTTATTGACAGTATTTATTTTCTATTCTTTTATTTGTTTTAAACGGAAAATTGTAATTAATCAAATCTTATTTTTTGTCACCCACCACTGAAAATTGAAATGATAACATTCTATCTTGTTCTTTCTGACCCACTATTGAAAAGTGAAATAATAAAATCCTATTTTGTCCTTTCTGGCTAACCATTGAAAATTCTTGCAACATCTACGTTTTGACAATATTCTAAATATTGAATTGAGTAAATTCAAAGTAAGGCTAATGTAATGCTTTCGTTTCATTAATTACCCAAATAAAGATGCTTTAACGTGTACCTGTGCACCAAGTAAAACTGCCAGCACGATTAAACAGTTTCCTTTTTATATCCCCCTCGGTACGGCATATATTTAGTCAAAAACGCTTATTATTTGCATGGTTTACTAAGCGTAGTTTAGATTTTACACAAAGTTACATTCCATCATAGCCGATCGAACCGTGAAATACCACCAGTTACGATGAATAGATATCCCCCAATGGAGGTCTCATGCCTTTAGCGCCTATTGGGACATAAGATCACCCCTGGCATCAAGTGGAACTCGGACATACGATCCATCGATAAAGATACTGGAAAAATGATCGGTTCCATTCTTTTAAGTACCTGACACCTGATATCCTGAACCTTTAAAATTGCCATTGTCATATTTGTGTAGGAGCTCTCCAATCTTGACCTTCTGATCACGGTAGATTCCAAGAGCATCCTTTTTGGTGACAAATTATTTTCCGCAAGGCGACACAGATGAAATGTCACATGACTCACACTGATCTATCGGTACTTCCTAGGAAAAGTGCTCAGATGAACGGCATTCCTGAGTTCCACCAGTTTCGCGACAAAGACCCACCATGCTACGCTTACAGTAGCGAACAACTCTCATTGGCTTCGTATTATATTGGTGTGAAGTTAGGACCACTCGAGCAACTTTTCACCACGAACCACTACACTGTGGAGCCGGCTCCAAAGGTGATATTTCCCGATCCCTGTTCACGTCTAGGGTTAACCGTTATCGTCCGCATACATCCTCTACCTCGATTGGCTCCTGGGATTTGTACAAGGTGAACCTCTACGTAAGAAAAAAAAACGGAAGAACGAAGTGAGGATCGAACTCTTACGCAGTTGCAAATCCTAGAAATATGACTCCCTCTGCTATATTCTATCTAGTAAATATTTGACTCCCTCTGGTATATTCTCTCTAGCCAGATCAGAGCAAAAATTGCTGTCATCTTTTTAAAATCATTTCACCCCAGACAAGGCAATAAATCCACTAAGACACAAGAGTTTACTAAATATTAGAGAATATGAGAAAAACTAGTATTATGGAGAGAAGACGTTACAAAAGCAAGAATTAAAAAGATAGAACATAATGATTGATATTATATTTACAAAAATAACTGCCCAGTTCCGATTTCCCTATCTTGATAGAATTCAAAAGCGGCCTTGTGGGTGATGAATTGTATTCCAGTCGACAACACATTTCTCACATATGAAATCCGTCTCTCGCTGCTCTATTGTTACTTCCGTGGCATGTGTTCTGTTGTATACCGTATCTATGAACACTAATTGGTATTTTCCAATCCCCATAAATGCGTTGGACACTATTTTAAATATTGGTAATATGCTGTCCATCTCTAGCAGTGGTTTACCTTATTTACGCCGCTGGCGAGTATTGTATTTTGTTGATGTTATAAAGATTACCATTTCATACCCAACCTCCGTTTTGGTTATTCCTCATTCATAAATCCTTTGTAAGTTACATGTTCTGAGGAGCTACATTCCTCGATTCCATCAGTCCTGACTTTGGAAACTGCGACCCGCACTGCCACGTAGACAAAGCATGAGTCCTCCTCATTTCCTTCGTATTCCATTTCTTAGGAGGAAGTTCTAGTTAGACAGCTTCTTTTAATGAACAGCTGCTTTGTGGAAGAGACTCAGCATGACGTTTTCCCAATCACTACGAACTTAACCTCTTCAAATCTAATGTTAACAATGGGACTCCCGGGGCGTTATCCTGGGGCCTACGCTGTTTGTGATCTCCCCAATGTCATCAGTTATTTATGCAGATAATACAACTATTTAATCCTGTTTTGTAGCAAATCGAACAGAACGAAAAAGTAAACCTGGTAACTACTCTTGAAAAGGTCCTCAAATCAGTGGTTAAACGGGGCAAGAGAAGGCTTGTAAATTTTAACACCTACAAAACAAAACTGCTTTCATTTAATCACCACCGAAAACCTTTTTCTGCAGATGCTGAAATGCAAGGGGCCAACACACGACGCCTTCTTGGCCTCACGTTTTCCACTGACATGAAATGGAATTACTATATCAAATCAATTATGTCTACTGCAAGTTGGTTCACCCTGTCCTGCCAGAAATCTTTTCTAGTCACAAACCATCTAGCGCATTTATAAATCTACCATTTCTCTGTGCATTGAATACTGTTGCTGTTGTAACCTTCGAAGCGTTACTGAATGAAAAATAACCCAAACGGTGTTGGAAATGAAATGGTAATCTTTATAATATAAACAAAATAAAATACTCGCCAGCACCGTGAAATAGGTAAACCACTGTTAGTGGTGAACTTCTTAGACAGCTTATTACATCCACTTTCAATATTTTCCAAAGTATTTTTGAGGATTAGTACATGCTCATTAGTGTTCAACACAACGGTAACCCCCATTACGTTCTAGTGGCATTGTTGCTTGAGGATAAACGATTTAACAAAAGTTATCTGTCATTTATAACTTCATATACATCACTTATCGTCATTTCTTACGCTACCAAACATACATACATACATACATACATATGTGTGTGTGTGTATATATATATATATATGTATTTTTGTCATCCACAGACAAACTGTTTCGCCGTTTCACAGCTCATCAGTGTGGCTGGACGTCCGGTTGCATCTAGCTACGATCGAAACCCGACTGAATTTGCGTCAGTCGGAACTTCTACCCGCTAAGCCATCAGCGTACGGTACGGAATGGAGGTGAATTTTATCGTGTTTATTTTTAGATTCGGATAAACACACAGTGACTGAGAGTGACTCAATTCTGTCGAAGAGTCGTATACACACACACACACACACATATATATATATATATATATATATATATATATATATATATATATATATATATATATATATATATATATATATATATATATATATATATATATATTATGAAATGATGCAGTTAATTGATAATACATATGTATAATTCAAAAGGAGATATTGAGCCAGAGACCTCAATGTAATGACAGAGCAAATGATGATGAAGAAAGCAGAGACTTCAGAAAACCATGGTAATATTACATTTCGTGAAATCGAGATTTCGATTTCGCTTCAGCAGACCAAACGGTTTCTACAATAAATGGATTTAAAATTTTTCCAGGCTATTGTACATACATTTTAACCCTATACTTTCAGTATAATTGGCTGGACATTAGTATAAAAAATAGATCATCGAGAGAAGCTATGTCAGCATTAGGCCTGTTCGAAGTGTCCACGGGTAATATTTTTCAGACAGTTTTATCAAATACGTTTACACTGTTCAAATTTATTAAATTTCTCACTTGGCTCACCGATATTTTTCTGCTTCTATGTTCCGTGTCTCAATCGGACGTTGACGCTCGTGGATCTCCACAACTTCCTATCCAATGTAACTCTTAGTAATATCTGTCTTTTTGCCATTGTTCCAAATCCTTGTTCTGCCTTCGATTCCCATGAGCTCGCAAGTTAGGTCACGTGGTGTGCCGTCTTCTCCCTCTGACCACACATAGAAGAGATGATGATAATAAAACGAAGTTATTTATGGAGAAAGACTGCACAAGATTCTTCTAAAACATCTAGCGAAATCCAAGATATATAAAGATGTAGATATTTGGGCGTATTTACGAAATTATGAAATACCTATAGGGAATAGACTATGCCTGCTCTGTCGTCTGATCATCAGCCCTAAATTTTCAGGGCATACGCGATCATGGATCTCATTAACATCATGTAAGTCTGTCTTTTGGAAATCTCTCCTAATCCCTCTTATTACAAACTTTACGCAAGTCAGCTTCATTATTCTTTGTTTTCCTATGTCCCTCTTTAATTGCATGTGTTGTGACTGTTAAATTCTCCGATCAGTCTTCCATTAAATCTTTTTAGGAAATTTTAAATCTCTTTATATAAGCGTCTTTATATATATAAATATATATATAAATATATATATATAAATATAATTTATATAATTATATAAATATATAAATTATATATTTATATAAATTTAGTAAATATATTTTAAATTATATAATATTATATTTATATAAACTTCATAAATATATTTTAAATATCAATATATATTTATTGTCATCCACAGAGAGACAGTTTCGCAGCTCATCAGTGTGGCTGGACATCCAGTTTCCTCTAGATAGGATCGAAACCTGACTGAATGGGCATCAGTCGGGGATTCTACCACGGAGCCGTTGGTTCACGGCAGGGATGAAGGTGAATTCAAGCGTATTTATTTTTAGATAAACACACAATGAAAGAGAGAACTCGATTCGATTTACCGAAGAGTCTTGCATTATTAGCCACAATAGACAGTTAACAAACCCACACTTCCTCCCCAGAGAGCTCAACCGAAATAAATTTTTCAGGACCATATATAGTGTCATCCACAATGACTGTTTCGCTGTATCAAAGCTCATCAGTGTGGCTAGACATCCGGTTGCCTCTAGCTAGGATCGAATCCCGACTAAATTGGCGTCAATTGGGGTTTCTACCACTCTGCTGTTGGCGCATGACAGGGATGAAGGTGAATTATATATATATATATTTATATATATACATATACATATATATATATATATATATATATATATATATATACATATACACACATATATATATATATATATATATATATATATATATATATATATATATATATATATATATATATATATCCCTTTTATATAAGCGTCCGTTTTACTTTCTATTATTCTAAACTTCCTGTTTTGTACTAATTTTTTGTCCATGGCATTCTCACCACACATCTCTAGCAGTGAATTTCTGTTCCCTCAAATAAGGAGATCGTCCAGCCTTCAATGCTATATAAGAAGCATATTACATGCAGTTCAACACTATTACTCTTGCATGCAGAATATTTCAATATATTGGGCATTAAGATATGTCATTTTTCTGATGAAATATACAAAGGATTATTTTTTCACATAATAAGTTTCAAAGGCTTTCATTCTGGATATTGTGATCCCAGACTCACTTCCGGTTATTCCATTTTCGGTGTATCCTGATAAAAAACCTTAGGCAAGAGGAGAACCAATAAAATGCCAACAAAAGCTTTCTATATCCGTCGCATTTGTAATACGTGGCATTGTTGCCATCATATATTTCCCTCGAACATACCTTTCTATTCATGCTGTATTTATCACAACGTCTCACCTCCTGTATCATCGGGCATAATTGAAGTTTTCATCGTTTACGATAAGCTTAAGGGAATGTCTCTACGCTACTTTGCTTCTATGCGTCATCATTGTAAGGAGAAAGGATACAGTTTGATAAGCGAATGTGAGAAAAGCTAAAGGGAGAGAAAAATATACGTACTAGGTTGCTTATTCACGTAAATATATTTTCCGATTATGGCTTGCAACTCCAAGTGTTCATTGAATAAAATGAACTTTTAAAACACGAAATATTTGAGTAAAAACTCAAATGACTCATTGATAGACATATTTTTTTCTTTTTTATCAAAATAATTTAATTCTTCATGACATTGAAATACGACGGGAGAAACTAAAAATATTACATGTAAAAAACACGTTCTGAATGATTTCAGTTTTATCAAAAGTCGAAAGGAATTATATGACGAATTCAGATAAAATTAATGAATGTTACTTGAATATATCATTTTAGACAGATCAAATTTCGGTTTGAGAGAATCGGTAAGGTCGTTTACCTGTAGCAAGAAGAGAGCTCAATGTAATAACGAGCAAATGATTATGAAGAAAGCAGAGACTTCAGAAAACCATGGTATTATTATATTTCGTGAAATCGAGATTTCGTTTTCGCTTCAGCAGAACAAACGGTTTCTACAATAAATGGATTTAAAATTTTTCCAGGCTATTCTTCACTAGTCAATTATCTGCAATATGAATTGATTCAAGCAAAGAGTATAACGAAAGAAATATAAAATGACAGCAAGTCCTCAACCACAGCAGCAATAAAATCATATCCAGCATCAGTAGTCAAAACATGACCGCCAGCAGAAGCGGCAGGTGGGACTTAATCAGCCGCAGCAATTGCAACCTAATCAACAGTCAGGTTAATTTGAACGCTCAAATTTATTACGGTGGTCGGGTCGGGCAATGTCTACATGCACTCAGTAGAAACTGGCGAGCAATAACCGAACAGAACTAAATAAAATCAGAATTAGACAATAGCCCCAGTATTTGAGCTGTGGAACGAGAACTATTTACCCTCCGCCGATAAAATCAAGGGTTAAGTATTGGATAACCAAGAATAATTTTATATTTAAAACGTTCTAAATACTTGAACAATTGTATAAAACCTAATGCAATGCGGTATTTATCATTTGCCAATTTTTTAGATTGGTGCAAAAATAATGTCGTTTTCTCACATGAAGTTGAACGTCAAAAAACATTATTTTTGCACCAACCTAATATATAAAACATAAAAATGCAAACAATTTTGTATTCATAAATCTATAAACGTTTACTAAATCATCAAAATATCTGAACAAACTATAAGGATATCCCTTTTATTTACCATATTATAAAATTCGAATTCATTTCTGATTAGCCGAAGTTTTGCCAAAATTTCCAATAAACAATATGATAATAGTGTAAAAAAACAATCTAAAAATATATAATGTTTATTATTTTTTTGTAAATTCTCAAAGAACAAAGAAAATGTATAGACAGACTTTCATATGTTTTGGTTTTATTAAAATTCTAATCATCACTTCTTAAGGCAATAAACGATCAGGGAAGGTAGTTAACATAATAATAACGGTGTCAAGGAAAAAGCGTTCTCTTCACGTAGCGTTTTTTTTTCTTGTCAGGCATGAACGTTAAAGATTGTCCGTATTCGTAAATGGAAACCAAACTGAAAATAATGAAGATGCCAATCTTTAATCGTGTAATTTATTTTTATCAAACAAAATATTTGTCATATTGTTCCCCGAGATATGTCCGGTTGATTTGGAATTGCGATGGATTTAATATACCGATTCTACCGACTTGCTTTGTATGATTTAGACTTACATAATACTCAAACAACCAATCATCTTAAGGCAAAGCATAATGAACGCCCAGCCATCGAAAGTCTGAGGATCATTACCCTTTGATGTTCACTCATTCGCTATAATAGCCGGCTCTTCTGATTTCTTATGTAAAATAGACTGTCCTCGGTGCCAAGTGTTTCGTTTCTCTCATCTAATCTTGTCCGTGTCAAGTGGAAGTCGATGCAGCATAAAACTTTCAATTTCTAAGTTTTGTAATTTGCGTAATTACTTTCGTCTCAAATCATGATTTTGAACTGGAAATTTCTGACGGCAATTAAGTTGTAAATTTTATTTGAGTGAGTCATTCACGAACCAGGAAATTGAGGTCCACTTTTGTTTGGCAAGTGATTCTTAATTCGTTTAGACTTTCTAGATATTATAATACTTACACTTGTACATAATTATTTCGTCATATCTGCATCAGGATTTATAGCATTGGTTTTGCTTAGGAACTTTAAGATATATTATCTACAATTCTGTTATCGATTAAAAAGAACTCACCAATCAATAAGATGTCTATATTATTACTACCAGATATTGATCACTATATAATATATGACGTCTTTTGAAAGCAATGATTCGATGACCACAAGAATATGTAAATATGGTAGATAATATTGTGATAAAATTGACCTTAATCGAAGCCTGCACAAAATAGTAACATTAAAGTACGCCTTATTTCATCTGTTTTGGGAGAATAAATATATAATTTGTATTTACTAATTTTGAATTAATATAAAACGCAGCATACCTTTTCTCACTGCATATATTAATCAGTTTATCGTAGTTTGATAAATCGACATTTCTGGATCAATGAAGCACTTTGGTGATTTTGCGTTCAAAATACATTGGGAACGCGTTATCTTTCATTAGGTCGTTTCCGTGAGATATCTTCTGTGAGAGATGGATTGTTTTCCTCTAAAACGTTTAGTGAATAGCTTTTAGGGATATTAATCATTTGACATCGGTAAACATCCCAAGAAATGATGATAACACCTTTCAAGGAACGGTGTTTGCGTGAGTGGAATATTTAGAGATAAATAAAGTCTCCGTGCTAATGCCTCCTGCATGGCTGTGTAAGGTTTACTTACACGCCTTTTCGAATAAAATGGGCATGCATCATGTAGACATATCGGAAGTAATGTTTTATTTTCTGCCATCCGGAACCCGTTATTTTACAAGTACGGTACCCTGCTGAATGTAGAAAGGGGTAATTGTTGGAAGGAATGTATGGTCGTTTGTTTTCTGTTATTTGTAGAGAGCTGACCTCGGTCCTATGACGGATTCTCGAGTCTCTCCTTTTCAGGGATCACTGCTGACCAAATAGATACGATAAAAGTTATCTCTCTCACCGCCATAAAGCGTCGAATAGACGCCCGATCAGCGAAGTTCAACAGGCTGGTCAGTATTAAGCAGAGGGACCGTTTGGGGATATCGGGTGTCATAAGATTCAGTTGCTTAGATTGAACCCATTAGCCTGCGAGGGCTGCCCTGTAATCGAAGACAAAATTTGATTTTCAACTTCTGCTAGGCTGGGGCGAAAACTATAAAATAGAAGACAGTGTCTCTAGGAGAAGTGTTGTAGAAACCATATTGTGAAGGTTTAAATTGCTGGTTGGTATCTGGCACGAGTAAGCACAACTTATGGAGAAGGAAATTTTAGGCACCTCGTGTCGGTGTAAGGGTTTGTTAGATTGTGTCGCTAGAACAATTACGAATGAGTAGTGAGTTCGATTCTCACTGGGTGTCCCCTACTTTCAGCCTTGTGCTACATGTAAGCTACTAAATGATCCTCATATCTGCATGTGTATGAATCTTTCCAGTCTTAATATCGGAAGTCGACGCCTTCCTCTGTACTGTTCTAAACTAGTAAAAAGGTCAAAGACTGATAAAGCTGCTCTGGGAGTATCAAACCAAATAATTTCAAATTAGAGGAGGCCAATTTCTATTCCTCGTCCTGTGATCAGGAGACAGAGTCAGCTGTCCGGGATTTATGGGACAACTGCGTTTAGATGCTCGCTCCAGGGGCCCCCAACTGGTAAAAACGGCACAACCTGCCGTACGAGGATTATGATTATCTCTTTTCCATCTGGGTTAAACAACCGCTTTTCTAGATAAGGCATTCGGCCATACAGGTAGTATCGTACAAAGCACGGGCAATTCTTACGCTTCATCTCGAAAATACCGACACTAGGAAAATACTGTCACAATGTTTTATCATATAACAAAAATAAGAATGAGATCTGCGTGTGTAGCTATAGTGTGCAAGACTCGGTGGTTAATAATTGCTGAACGTCGAGGCGGACAGTGAAAAATCAAATCAGAAATGATTTCCATAGCATCTTCTTCAATGTGCCGTTTCCCTTCAGAAAGTGGGCGAGCATGTCTCTCCACAACTCTATATTTTGTAACTCTGAGTAAGATTTATCTTTTTTCTATCCCTCCCCGTTCGGCCAGCCATTTACAAAAGGTTGTCAGGTTGTTTATTTGCTCGCTTCCCTTGTCTCTCTTTCCCAAAATATATCCTGTGTGTGTCAAATTCTTCAAACCGTCTTTTCACATTATTATGATCAAGACATTTTAATTGTCTTTTTCTGATTCTCAGTTTGTGACCCTTTTGTTTCCATTTTCCTTCAAATTCCCTCCTTACACATATGTTCACTCTATAGTATTCTCAGCATCTGTCTGTAGAATCATATTTCTGTTTTCTCTATTCTCTTTGTCTGTGAGGATCATCGCTGGATTCACAAAAAGTCGCTGCTTCATTTGGTCCTTTTTATATGGGCAGGTCACGTGTTTAGAAAACATGAGACAGATATAAATATGCATGTTAGACTTAACCTGACCTAGTCCATTTTAGACGTCACCTAACCTGATCGCCATGTGAGGGGAGGGGCACGGTTGACCTCCACGCTACACCTGGGTAGATGGCATATTGAGGTAGACCTCGCGCTATAGTATCACAGGTTAGGTGGCTTCACCTACCATTTCTTTAGATATTGTTATTCTCCAATTTCTGACACATCAGTGTAAATAATTCTCATGAGGTAATAGGCTGATGAAGCCGGGATTTTAACAAGAATAAAATATAATCTAAAACAAAAAAATGGCATATAAATACATTGATACCGGTATTAAATTATTTTTCTTTTTCAATCGCATTTTGAGAATTAAAAAGGATAATCCAAACAAGGTAGAATGCACAATCCTATTACCATAACCAATTTGGGGCGCATCTGTCAATAGGCTTTGGTATGTTTCAGCTTAGCCCATTCGGCGTCGCAGATTCGGCGTCAGAAAAAAAATGACCTATTCGGCACCCCCTCCTCAAACAAAAAGGATAAAATTATTGAAAACGCCTAAATTTTTAACATGGCTTGTTATTCGTTCAGGGAATTAAGGATTCTATTAAAACACTAATAGAATCATAAAATTAAAAACTTAAATTAAAAATATTGTATATCAAAAAATTAAAAAAATAGTTAAGCTATTTAATCTTAGAAATTATTTCTTCATTTCGTAATTATGAGCAACACCCTTCAGAAACTAAATAGGATTTAATTATTTAACTACCAACTGAAGGAAATGTAATATAAAATATCTCCAACTTCTCCTTTTTTTAAATTTAAAAATGCCCCCAACTTTCTTTTTCTTAAATATAAAAATCCCTCCAAATGCTCCTTTCCTTAAATATAAAAAATCCTCCAACTACTCATCTTCTTAAATATAAAAATGCCTCCAACTACTCCTTTTCTTAAAAATAAAACTGCCTTCAACTACTCTTTTTCTTATATATAAAAATACCTCCAACTACACCTTTTCTTAAATATGAAAATGCCTCCAACGAGTTTTTCTTAAATTTGACTATTCGAGCGTATAACGACGAAGTACTAATTTGACTATTAAACGAGACAGAGAAAGAGAGAGAGAGTGCAAGACAGAGAGAGAGAGATAAATTTGACTATAAAGACGAAGAAGTAATTTGACGCCTAATCATCCCTCTGTCGAAAAATTCCCATATCGATTCGGCTACGCATTCACTATTCAGTCGTAATTGTTCTAGCGAGACCACCTTGCTAACCACTACACCGCCTCTGGGTTCCCTAACAGATCCCAGCTAGTCTCCGTATTCCGTTGACTTACAGCTACTTATTATAGGTAGTTATTATCTATAGTGTAGTCACTCCTGAGGGTGAAATATTATTCCACTACACCAAAGTTTAGGTTAACGGGAAGCTACGATACGACAGAGGGGAAGTCATTGAAGCCTAGATGTCATGCCAGGACCAATAACATTGCATATTCTTCTTTGGGTTTTATCTTGAATCTCTAAATGTATTGCAGGAACCCCAGACCAGATTTAGCTTCAATATTCAAAGCAAGGACTCGTGGTAGACTTATAAATATTTAAGATAGATTACATTAAGATTAGATTAAGATGGATTTCATGCAAGACATTCAGCGTACATTTGTTTCGATATATCTTCTGATAAAATGGGACGACTTTCCGAACAGCCAAGTAGTATATTGTCGCATGAAAATTTGTTAAAACTTATCTTACCCCTTTGAACCCTAAGCACTGATTTACCAGTGGTAGAGAAAAAATGACTTAATGCCCAGCCACTGGTTGAACGATGGGTAAAATCTTGCGTCGTGCTTCGCTATTGGCTGTCTTATTTGGGTAGACTGGGACACAAAGAAAGACTTCTGGAGATAAAGTGAAGGCATGCAATTATACTCTCTACCTTAGACGTATAATTCTTATATTTTTGCAACTAATTTTATATCTACAATGAAACATTACATACCAGTTATTTGCGAATTCTGATTCAGAAGCTCAGGCAGAAAGGTTAAAATTGCTCGTGAACGCAGGGCTCAAAGAGTCAAAAATAAAAGAAATACAACACTTGAAATAAAAAGTAATAAATTATTATAGAATTAAATGCTAATTTGGTGTCCTTTTCAGAGCAAAATGTGAATTGTTTATTTAAACTAAGCTGTTTCATTATAAAAGATAAACAAACGATCGCTTATTTATAAAGTCCACGTAAGTGTAGATTTGGAATACATAAGAAAATGGTATTTTTTATTAAATTTGGTTATAAAAATTAAATAAGTAAAATCAGTTATAACTGCTAAATTGGCCAAAATCTAACATTAGGCAGAGATTACATCAATAATAAAACCTCATCTTTTGCGGCTTTTACACATTAATGTAAGTTTGAGTGCCAGGAGACCGTCACCCAAAGCAATGCACTCGCTCGGGAGGAAACTAATGTTAATTCCTGGTGCCTGAGGTGTTCCCTTAAGAAAAGTGGCGAGGTGGCTTAATCAATTTTTGACCCTTGGCCCATGTACACGTGGGCCCCCTGTGTAAACATGACATTGTGTCCTTTTTTGTTTAAATTGCTTACAGAGATAAATACAATAATACACGCGCATTTAACGTAAATTTTCATATAGATACATACACAAAAGCAAGTAATATATCAAATCACATTGAAATCAAAGCATTTCGTTTGATCACCAAAGTTAAGCAGAGTAGAATCCGGCTATTACTTCGATGAGGGACCGATAGCATACATTGGGTATTATAAGCAATTGGAAATATATTTCTGCTATAAATTTTCATGCAAAGGGTTGATAAACCTTAAGAAAGAAATCAATCGATCAAAAAGAAATGGACAGTCGAAAGCGTTTGACAGTGTGTGGAATAGTGGCCTTCCTTTCACGTTCAAATGCTACGTTATATCTGGCCGAATATTTTACACTCTAATCGTTCCTAATAATCGTTTATGATCACTTTTAGATGCTTCCACGTTAATGCGAGTTTGCCACATGACTGTCCTTGGGCCTACGATAATTCATATATTTTCACATAGGCACACACATTACGAAGAGAAATATGTCAAGTCACATTGAAATCAAAGCATTTTGTTACATCACCAAAGTTAAGGAGAGTAGAATCCGGATATTACTTCGATGGGGGACAGGTAGCATACACCGGCCATTATAAGTAACCCGCCTGCAATTCGAAATATATTTTGGATGTAAAATTTCACACAAAGCGTTGATAATTCGTAAAAAAGAAATCAATCGATCAAAAAGGAACGGACAGTCGAAGGCTTTTGACAGAATGTGGTATGGTGGCTTTCCTTTCATCTTCAAGTGCTACGTGAAATCTGGCCGAAAATTTGACAATCTAATCGTTCCTAAAAATCGACGATTAATGAACGCTTCTAGATCCTTTCACGTTAATTCGAGGGTGCCACATGACTCTGTCCTTAGGTCTACGATAATTCTTATACTTAGTAACGACCTTCCCGACACGATATTTATGCTGATGACAAAACTACTTACTCTTGTATTAATTGTAAGTCTGATAGGCTCTAAAAATATAACTGGTAGCTGCTCTCGAAAATGACATCCTACCAGTGGGGCTTGTGAATTTTAACTACTCCAAAACGAAATGGCTATTTTTTAATCATCATAGAGAACTATATTTGCCTTTCATCAGCATGACATGCTAATCTCCAGAAGAATAACATATTGTGCTTTCTTGGCCTAACATTTTTCACTGACATGAGGTAGAAGAATTATATTGAATCAAATGTCATGTCTTCTGCTAGGAAGTTTGCTCAATTCATCTTGCACATTGATAAGCATAAATTCTCCGTGAACTGAATATTATTGCTATATCTGGCCTGGAGTTATGGTAATATATCTTGGAATTCTGGACAAAATCCAAAGAAGGGTTTGTAATATTATCGATACTGACATTACATCTCGAATTAATTATTTTGAACCGCCTTCGCTTCCAGCTATTTTTATATATCTATTTACCATTGTAATTGTTCTAATCATCTCTCCTCTCTGGTACCTCAAATACATGTATTTGAGCATACTAATAGATTGGTCATTAAGTCTAATCGTTTTACCGTTGAAATAGATATATGTAACCGCAAGTCCTATTCTAATAGTTTCTTCCATAGTACTTCTCAGTTGTGTAACTCTTTTCCGTTTTCTTGCTTCCCTGTCATCTACGATTTTGAAAACTTAAATGCTGTGTCAATCGCCATCATCAATCATTCTGAAACCTGTTCTTTTATTGTCGTTTCAACTCAGTAAAACTCCTCCTTGTCTTTCGCTGTGACCCCCGGCGTCTTAGTGGCATTATTGCCGTACTTAGGATGAAATGATTCTAAAGAAATAATTCTATTTCTTTCATCTGATAAATACAGACTTTGAAAAATATGTCTGATTTGAAAATAGAGTTAGCCGTAATTGAGATAGTTTTGCATTTCTCCAGGAAAAAGATGTTGATAATAAAACATCAGAAAAAAGTAACAACGTTGAAGTTCAGTAAAGATAAAATCGACATTATAACTGTTACTTATAGTAAGAAAGTGTCAGTTGAAATTTCTTTAGCACATAATACACAAAAGGCTATAAAAATTTAACATTCACCAGATATATTTTCTCTTGCCTACTGTTTCTCATTTGTCTTGCTTTCACTATGGCGTATGGAGGTAAACTATCCCAAGCAGACATTATTTACATTATTCGGAGTATTTTCCTCATCTTTATTGCCATATTTATCACGAAGTTTCGGCCGTTGTACGCTCCGGCCTTCTTCAGGTGGTTGGAATGTCGAACTGAACCCTTTATTTCGCTCGCTGGGGTATACTTTTCTAGTTTCACTTGCCATGTCTAATGGATGTCAGTTATCAGTTATCTCCTGTTAATTCCCCTCTCCAAGTTCTCCACCGCCTTAACCAGGTATTGAACTCACACTCAAGGACACATGGCACAGTGGATAAAGGCCATAGTTAGATCCAGTAAGACGACCCAAAGGGTGTGAGTTCAATACCTGGTTAAGGGGGGGATTGGAGAGGGGAATTAATAGGGGATAACTGATAACTGGCATCCATTAAACATGGCACGTGGAACTAGAACAGTCCACCCCAGCGAGCGAAATAAAGGGTTCAGTTCGACATTCCAACCACCTGAAGAAGGACGGAGCGTACAACGGCCGATACGTTGTGATAAATATGGCAACAAAGATGAGGACAATAGTCCGACTAACGTAAATAGTGTACATAACACTTCATCTCAGAAATATAGACAGATATCCCAAGCAGAGTTTGCTCATTAAAAATAACCTGTATCTTTCTAATTGTAAGTACAGAATTAGTTTTTCTTTATTTCCTCAGGTCTTTCCATCTGTTTACATATTTTTTATGCAGTGTAACTGTTTCAACAGCAGAAGTCTATTCTCGTCTCTTCAAGTGTTATCTTCATCTTTGTGAAAATTGTCCAGCATTCACTTCCATATAGATTAAATATGATATAGCAGTTCAGCACTTTTTTTCAGAAAAGCCAGAAGAATTTTACATTCACAAGATGTGTTCTCTTGCCTACTATTTCCCCTCATCTTTGAGATCACTGTCCACCATTCACATGGCATATGGATTAGATATCACATAGCAGTTCAGTGCTTTTCTGTTTGTAACGATCATTTGCTGTCTTAAATGCTTTTTCTTATTTTTCAAATGATATTCTCTGGGTCCATGACACATAAATCTCTAGATACAGAGGAATATTGGCCCAGAGAATATCATTTGTCAGAAAAATTTACCAACATCATTAAATCAAATAATTACTTCGCGAAAGGTCACTTCATCGAAAAATTAAAACGTAAAAAAATTATTATTTTACACTTGAATGTCACTTCGCTTAAGTTATATATCTGCTAAATAATACATTTTTTTTATTACCGTAAATAAACAAAAATATTTTTAAATGACACTTAATTTTATTAACGCATTATTTATATATAAATTTTATCCCCCTTACATAACCATTCGAAGAAGGGAATATTCGTGTCAAGAGTTTCGTCAATCTATATTTCGGGTAAATTATATTTGCCTTCCTTCAACTATTGGTTACATAGTAAGACTTATCTGGAAAAAATATTGTTATTGTGAGGAAATTGTTAATACATTATTCCCTCTTCAAAAATGGATCAATCTTACAATATAAAATTTATTTCGGATTTAAAAGAAATCCGCCCAGGTTTTAGAAGCCGGTAAAAGCAACAAATCAATCAACGGTGCTCTATGTGATATTAGGCATCTAAGCCTTGGCGTTTTGCACGTGATGTAGAGGGTGAACAAAACAAATTACATCAGAAATCCAAAAACAATAACACTAGTCAACAACAACAAAAACAACTGAAATGGTGTCGAGACACCAAACACATTTTTTAGCTAATTTCAAGGTTGAATGTGAAAATGACCTTACTTTTTCTTGGTTAGCTACCATTTTTACTGTACTTAAATGTCCCTTTTTTGAAAAAAAAATACATTTTTTCATTTGTTTCCTGTATATATAATTGTGACAGATTGCAATATTTCTCAAAGTAAAATCGTAGAAACCTCTCAATACGTATTTAAACTTACAAATATCGGTCTGCTTCTTGAGAAATACTATGTTTTGCAATAACAATCAGACCCTAAGTCTTTAAATATAACACAATTGAATAAATAAAAACCAAAAATAGTTTCATCAAATCATTTAATGAACTAGCAGTAGAAAAAAAACCTTCGGGAAAATAAGAACTATGGTAAAAACTTTCTCTTTCTTATTTGCCTGTCATGTTCAATGTTATTTAAGTCGCTTTTGATATTCCAGAAGTATCAGATACAATGGAATAGGTGCATTCAATTGGAATGTCTTTAGTTGGAGTTTCTTTCCAACTGTGAAAACAAAATGCTCGCAATGTGTTTGGTTTGCTTCCATAGTGAAGGGATAGAAGTGATGGGATAAATGTATGAATATCAAACAGGAGATTTTAAGGTTTTATTTTTTTGATGTCACCTTAAATATCAGGTTTAGTAAAGTGTATTACTGATAAACTTTATCAGTTAATTTTAATTTGGGCGATAAATTGAAAAAAATTGTTACGTCGACTTTAAAAGTTTTCACTCAAAAATACATTTTACTTATAAATATAGTTTATTTCAGGTGGATGACACAAATTTCCTGGTTTACATGAAAATTGCTGGGATTCTACGACATTTATCTAAATTTTATGATCATCCAAGATTGTAAATTGATCTTTTTACCAAAAATTAGCAATTCCAGTACAGTAAAAACGATAGATAACCATGACAATCTAAGGTCATTTTCAGGATTAGCACAATCAAATTAGCTAGAAAACGTGTTTTGTTTCTTGGCGCCAAAATCAGTAAAGTTATACGGAACAATGGATCAAATTCTTCTTAAAATTTCTGATAAAGCAAACACTTATTGAAGTATTTAATATATAATTATATCCGTAAGATTTCACTATAAGTTAATGCATAAAAATATCTGGAAGTAATTATGTGTCCTTTATCTATATTACACGTATTTATACTTATCAAATAACTTCACGTTTATTGATTTCAAAACAAGTATAAAACTGAAGGATAAATACATACATTTCCCACTTTAAAATAAAACATTTATTTATTTTCATGGCTGATATTCTTTTCCTATCTTCCATCTTTAACAAAAAATAGATTTCTTCTAAAATTATGCAAAAAGACATTTTAATTAATTGCCAATAAAAAGATAATTCCCACTGATTGGGATTTGCATCAGGTTTATTTTCCAGGTATTCATACGAATTATTTGAAAGCTTTTTTTCCATCCTTCCACGGTTATTCAGTGTGACAGAAATCATGATTTAGCAATGTAATTTACGTACATTTGGGCGTGAATGGATGCCGAAATTAAGCAATTTTACCAACATATTATGGAAGGCGTCGGAGTATACCCTCAACTTTTTCATTTTAGAGCAATTATGAAACGTTACCTGGAAGACGCTTTCCTTGGAACAAGGCATGTATGAAATTACTTATCTCACCTGAAAATTGGAGCGACGTCGAGACTGATCACTATTAAACAATAAAAAAGTCAAAATGTGTTCTGAGTGATAAAAAGATCCATTTAAATCAGGGGTGTACATTTTAATTACCTATTAACTAGAAAAAAATTACAAGAATTATTGACGTTTGCCTATCGTTGAGCAAAGTTTAATCAAGTATAACATTCAAATTTGTCCGTTCTCGATCTTGTCTAATTTGAATTAGTGTTTCTGTGCCAGTCGAAAGCAAAATAAAATACATGAAGGCCACCGTTTTTGTATATGGTTGAAAAAAATAATGGTTGAATTTAAAGTGGAATTCACATATGTAGATCAGACTAGAAATAAAGAATATTTACTCTCATTGGCACTGGCAGGTTTATGAACCTTTTAAATTGTAGCCTTCTATGGAAGGGGAGTTTTCAAGAGTGTCTCATGTCACGCTGAACTTTACAGTAATAATAAACCTGCGCGCGCACACACACACGCGCGCGCACACACACACGCGCGCGCACGCACATACACACACACACACACACACACACACACATATATATATATATATATATATATATATATATATATATATATATATGACACGTATACAATACAAAGCAATACCCCTTAGAGTAACAATAGCTGCTGGTGGTACATTGAGTGGCAATAACGCCTTATACACCGAAATTGTGTTAACTTCCCTGGTTGGCGGCTGATGAAGCCAGGGTATATATATGCGTGTACATGTGTGTTTGTGTATGTGTGTGTGCATGTTTCATTAAAGCCACGATACTGTAAGTAAAATTTCTTTCTTTTTTTCTTGTGCTCGTTCAAGTGTTTTTCTGGACATAAAAGTGTGTAAAAATTAACCGTATGTTCTGCATATCCGAGCGCTTTCGGCTATTATTAAGAGTAATCTTTATTCATTTTTTTTTACATTTTTAACTGAATTGATGTGTTTTTATGTATGTGCGTAGATTTATAGGAATATTTTATTTTCCAAACACGGTTAGCACATTGTGGCCGTGTTCACACATGTTGTTATTGAAAGGTGGATTTTTATTTTTTGTTATTAGTGCTTCCATTACTTTTAACCTTTTTCATACATGTGGATGATGTTATTATATTTATATTTTCTACAAGGATGTTGCGGATTGATTTTTGCAGGTTTAAGTGTGTGTTTAAATAAGTCCCATTTACAGGTCTAACGCATGTCTTCCTGACGTAAGGCATCTAGTAGTTTGTCCAATATAATTATTTATGAGTTTGGTTTGATCAGGAGAAGCAGTTCCTAATCAAAACAAATTCTGATTGCTGTCCAAATGCACACACACAGACGCACCCACACACAAATACAAATACATATATTCAATTGTATGCTTTCATATACACGGACAAGATTTTTGTTGACATTATTAAAGGAAGAGAGAAAATTACTGTGTTGATACATATTATGTTAATCCGAGTACTTTCGACATCGCACAATGTTATCATCTGGGTGTTGTTTATTTCGAGAAAAATATCGTAGTATTCCTCCTTTTCAAAGACACAATTGCTGTGTTCATCTGAAAGTTTTTGTTATGTTTTTATTTGTGAAATAGAAAAGTAAGGGGAGGTAACTAAGTATAGTGTTGTGGAGAATTTTAAAAGTAAATACGAGGATCATTCAATAAATAAGGTGAACTTTTCGGTATAAGGACTTCTAATACAGATAGAAGCTTACATTTTTTATTTTTCAACGCAGTCTCCCAGCACTGTCACACACTTTTCCCATCTGTGCACAAGCTTCTGTATTCCCTCAGCGCAAAAATCTTTGGACTGATGTCTCAGCCAGTCGCTCACGACACTTTTCACTTCATCGTCACTTTTAAACTTCGTGCCTCTCGTGAACGTTTTCAAGGGACCAAACAGGTGAAAGTCTGAAGGGGCAAGGTCTGAGCTGTAAGGGGGATGAGGGAGCAGTTACCAGCCCAGCTCCTTCAGGGTCTGCACTTTTTGGGCTGCTGTGCGAGGATTTGCGTTGTCATTATGCAAGATGACTCCTTCTGAATGATGACCCCTGCGTTTGTTCTTTATGTCTTTCAAAATCCTTGCAATGTCATCCACTGTCACCCTTCTGTCAGACTGAATGAGGTCATCGACTGATTCGATCACCTCAGGCCTGTCTTCATCCTCAACACTGCTCCGTCATTTTTTAAACAATTTAGCCCAATTGTAGACATTTTTTGGCTGAAACATGTGGCACCATACACAGTTGAGTTTCTCCTATGAATTTCAACTGGTTTGCACCCTTCAGCAACCACAAACTTGATAACTGACCGCTGTTCAATCCTGGAGCATGCTTCTTGGTCGGCTATCTTTGTTAATCACCAAAACTCTCAAAGTTTTTTTTTAAAGAAATTATATCCATGAAAATGAAGTAAAACAAAAATAAAATAAAAAAGAGTAAGCTTCTATCTGTATTGGAAGTCCTTATACCGAAAAATTCACCTTATTTATTGAATGACCCTCGTATTAAAACTATTAGTACAAACTTCACATACGTTAAAGTGTGTACTATAAACAATTTAAAACATTTGTTTAGTCTTCATAATTAATATTATATAACTCATAATTAACTTTATTAAGATTTGGTTTCAATATTTTAATATAGATAACTTCGAGAATTTTTAGTTTAGGTTTATCATATTTATGAAAATGGATAGATGTATTTTCTGAAGGGCGAATGTAGACAGTTATGCTGCTGTGAATGTTTAATAATGTTTAACGCATCAGTAGATAGCGTAAATAAAATAATATATGTCTTCACTACTATTCTGGTGAAATCAGTTGACGCGATTCCTTGGCGGGTCGAGAAGCTGGTAGTGCCCATATCTAATTTGTAATAAAACCTCATGCTAAACGCTTTCTTCTTATGCGTATTTCTTGTAAAAATCATAGTTAATATGTATTTTAAAATGGCGAATTATGTTTCAATCACCCTGTATATAATATAGATGTATATGAGTATATGTGAATATATATATACTATTACTAATGTTCACTATATTCAAGACTTGAGAGCCGCCTAATATAAATGGTTATAGAAGGCCGGAAGAGCTTTTGTAGGAAACATAACGGTAAACGCTAGTCTTGAAGTGGTTAAGATTGTCGTAAGCTGGAAAAAAAAAATATATATATATATATATATATATATATATATATAATGTTTTAGATAAGCGTTATATATTAACAGTAATGTGATGTCCCAATGCTTATAAATATGTTAGACACTATTGTAAATTTGGGGAGGGGGTAATATGCTGTCTAAGTAGTCCCCTAATAGCAGTTGTTTACCTAATTCACGCCGCTGGCGAGTATTGTATTTTGTTGATATTATAAAGATTGCCATTTCATTTCCAACATCCGTTTTCGTTATTCCTCATCCAGTAACCATTTCTGGGTTACAACAATAAGTTTCATTCTTCGGTGCCTCATCTTCATGAATTTAAGTGTAGTACTAGATTGGCAGCTAGGCCTCATTATTTGACAACTGAGACCTCTCGCTCTTCTTGTTTGTGGAACCCTTTTGCGGCTTGTAGTATTCAAATTGGGTCTACGTCAAAATTGTCACTTTATGAACAAAGGGCACCTTACCTAAAAGAATGATTAGCTGAGAAGATAACTATCTTAATTTCGAACATAGTCTTGATGTATTTTTTATAACACTAGAACAATATTACTGAATTTTGGTGTTTATTCTCACTGACTGCCTCTTGCTTGTTCCAAATATAAGTTCTGCAAATATTAATAGTCGATGTACGATTTCGTTTTAATTGCAAACGAGATTAAATGTACCTCTTGAAAATGAAGTATATAATTAAACCGTTCTTTAATAAATTCAAGACCATCTTTTTTTTCTTCTATTGCGATACTTGCTAGATAAATTTTCCATTTATCAAAAAGCCACCTGCATCAAATTGTCTTTTGTATTAAGAATATATCTGATATCAGCTAAGATCCAGCTGCCATTGAGTTGGGGATATACGTATGTATGCAAATATGAACGTATTTCTATTTGATTAAAAATATCCCATGAAAAAAATATTACCTGAACACAAACAAGCTGAGGAAAAACAATCAAAAGAACAATAGAGGATCCTAAATCTATTCTTGTTTTTAAGAAACTGTTTTGGAAAATTTTATGGATGTTACGAAAAGTCAAATTCTAAATATCTGGCCAAGTTTCAACATTTTCGAATACTTGTTTCAAAATTCTTTTGAATACTTTACTGAAGAATAGTATAATTTTTACATTCGCCAAATGTTGGTGACGAAAAATCTATAGTTTTTGAGTTTCTTATTTTAATCAACGTATGTTTTTAATTATAAAATTCTTTACAATTTAATTCAGTTCCAATTAGAAAAAATAAAGAAGGATCCTAAAAAAATGAAAATTATTTGAAAACATTCTCAGGAAATGTTAAAACTTTTCTTTTTTAATTATAATGAGCGCAGGATATATATTAGAAAAAAAAAACTTATGTAATTTTGTTTATAGATTTAGAAATACGGAACACAAACTATGGACAATTTCCCATCCTTCCAAATGAAGAAAAAACGTCAAAGCAGTGAAAAGAACAATGTATTGAAATCATGTGACATCTAAAAAGCGCTTATTTTGCCAAGTGTTTTACAAGAATCGATACAAAACAAAAAATTATAGAAATTCTGTAATAAATATTGATTTATCAGAAAATAAATAAAAACTAATATATGATAAATTTATTTAAATAATATTAAGATTTTTCGCAAAGTAATAATCTCTATCTATAAAAGGCAGGATGTGTGTGTGTGTGTGTGTGTGTGTGTGTGTGTGTGTGTGTGTGTGTGTGTGTGTGTGTGTGTGTAACGAATGCACGGCCGCAATATTTGACGGATTTGCACCGAAATGTACATGCGCATGATCCAACTTAAGGCCAAGACCGACTTTGCATTTCCCAACTCCCATCGATAGTGGAAATAATCGATTTTTTCCTGATTCTACGGCAGTTTTCATGTAGTTTGCGGCCATTTTCTACTGGCCAGAGTGAGAGCCTATAGCTGGCTGCCCCGAATAGGCAGGATGATTCTATTGGCCAACAGCTGACTGACACGAATTTTAACTAGCATGCTAGCATGTAAATAAAAATCGATAGATGCATTCGTCACAAGTGGGAAAAATTTAAATCTTTATGGCACTTTACTCCAATTGGCTCATTCGCTTGCTTAAACTCAAAGTTGATTCTGATTCCGCAGAACTGGGTTGGATGTGAAAAAGTATTTGTTGTTAACATTGTTTTTTCATTCGGTTTTGCCAGTTACGAGTCCTTTTTTAAAGCTGATCGTTTTGTGTTCATTTTGTTTAGTTCTTTTTTTCGTAATAGATTTAATGTTTAGTATAGAGCTTAGAAAAAAATCGCAGTGTGAGTTAGCCAAGAAGTAAGGCATGTAGCAACATCAACACGGCAAAGGGCACTCCTTTAAAGGCAAGGAACGGCAAAAGTATTTTAAGTCAAGTGATAGCGATTGCTGTATGAGTCGTACGATTTTTTAATCAAGCACGGTCAACGCTGAGCCATGCTGCTAGTATCATGAAAGACAGGATGTAAAACCAGATGGAAGTTAAATGTATTTAAATATTATAAGAATATTTCGAAAGTAATACTGGCTTAGCTTATTTGTCGTCATATTTAGTGTCGGTCGTTGTACGCTCCGGCCTTCTTCAGGTGGTTGGAATGTCTAACTGAACCCTTTATTTCGCTCAATGGGGTAGACTGTTCTAGTTCCATGTTTAATGGATGTCATTTATTATTTGCCTCCTGTTAATTCATTTCTCCAAGTTCTCCAATGCCTTAACCGGGTTCTGTCACTGGATCTAACCAACTCTAATGGAGATTTGAGTGAAAGGGAAATAACATCCGGAATGACATCCGGAAGAGGCATGGCACATGGAACTAGAACACTCTACCCCGGGGGACGAAATAAAGAGTTCGGTTCGAAATTCCAATCACCTGAAGAAAGCCGAAGTGTACAGCAGCCGAAACGTTGTGAATATGGCAATGAAGATGAGAGTAACAGTCCGAATAATGTAAATAATGTAAGTAGTTTTCTTTCTTTGTTTCATTATCACAGTCAAGTCAGTTGTCGAAAATCTGGAGTATCGGAATAATCTTTAAAAGCTTATTTTTTTCCTGGGGACTTAGACAGAAAATTATCAATGTTAAGATGAAAAAAATATGTCTGTGTAGAGAAACGGAAGTAGCATAGGCAATGATAGGTTTCTTTAAAAATTGTAAAGCGCGCGTAAACACCGTCACCAGAATTGAAATAAAATAATTTAGATTGATCAAAATGCAATATTTTGAAAAGGGGGTATTATTTCGACGCAGGCAAGCAATACTGGCGAATGAGAAGATCGATAGAACAAAGACAGTTCGCCAAGAAAAAATATACGAAAAAATAACTCTGGAAAAACATATGAATGAAGGAAAAACATCATATTGCTAACATTCTCTTCATATGTGGAAAATTATATCTTAAAATCGCTGTTCATACACTAATTTTATTCGAAGCAATTGAAAGAATTCTACGTTTAGGCTGGTGTAATTTACACTTTGTTGTGGTATTTAACGCCGAGATTTTAAAAAAATACAGTTGAATATAAAGATAAACGTTTTCAACTACAGGTAATCATTGGTTCTGTTTATATTTGTGTCTGCAGGTAATATTTACATCGACAATTAAACATTCTTCGTGTGTATTCTTATATAAACATTGAAATCTATATGTAAGCATCCATCAGCTTTCGACTTGTGTCTATACGTAAGCATCGACGTCCCTACATAAAATGCTTCCTTTTATCATTTCACCCCAAGAAAAGCAATAAGGCCACTAAGACACAAGGAGTTGCTGCTCATGGAATACTATGAGAAAAAACAAAAATATTATTAAGGAAAGAAAACACATAAAGAACATGAAATAAAAAGAAAGCTTAATATTGCAACTTGCGTTTTCATGTATCGATCCGGGAAATGTACCTTTTAGGTCGGTAATCTTATCCTTCTGCATGTCGATAAATTTCAAGAGATGTTGGACAGCCTCGATGTGGAAAAGCAATTAGATAGTCTCGCTCATTAATTAACGGGTTCGATCCTTCGTGTATGCTTCTGAAATTAAGAATTAAATAAGAAATGTTCGTTCATCAAGGTTTAATAATTCTTATTCTAAACCTTTTATATTCCAGCGATTTCGATCGTCAATATACAATTTTTTCACATTCCGTTTAGCAAATAAATTTGTCTTCCCCACATGGAGAAATGATTATTGTGTTCTTTATTGATTGAGAAGACATGATTGCGTCAGATGAAATTAACACTTATAAATTTTAGGGCGTGTCTAAAGGTGGTGTAATGGTCAGTTCCTTGGATCCAGAAATTGGCGAGCAGTGTTTTAATTCCAGTCTGGTTCCCTATCGCGACTTGAGAAAGGCATGATTCTATCGATTCTCCCCTGAGATATGCGTAAAATAGCAAGGCAGTCTGGGGTCTTAAGCCTTGATTTGGAACCAGTCTAGTAACAAAATCACTAAATTTGAAACAGTAAAAGTAAAATAAAACTGCTTGCAACGAAAATCAAAGTAGCCTCACATAGCATGTTGAGAGCTGTGACTCCCTTACTACCTATGGGAGACAAAGAGACTCGAGAGAGCGAGAATGAGTGATTTCCTTTTACGACTTATCAACCAGGTCAGAAATTATTTCTTTACATTGTAAGAATTTCTGGAGATAATAACGATTTACTGATACAAGTCCTACTTATTGACCCATAGCCGAAGAGAGAAAAGGTGGACTCATATCTTGAATGGTAACTAATTAACCTATTGCTGGTTAGTCCCCAAATCGAAAGAAACATGATCGCCCAAGCGTATATCACGCCTGGACGTTTAACTGATTCTGGATGCAAAAAAGATGGTGAGAAATACTGTATCTAAATCAGAAAATATAATAAAAAAATAGATAAAGCAGTAGGAAAAATGATGAGAAACAAAGACAATTGTGTAAAACTATGCTATTACATGTATTTTCCTATATAGAAATGAAAGTTGAACAATTTGTGTACAAATGTCCGAGACGACAGAATTATGGTCATGTGGATGGATGTGGAGAATACTAATTATATAGACAAGGAAGTGTAAAAAAAAGAACTAAAAGAAGACATGTAATTAAAATCAGAAAGAATAGATGAAGTTATGATCAGACGTAAGGAGGAAAGATGGCTTGGTGAATTTAATCCTCACAGGACATTCTGAAAGCAGGAAGTGCAGAGGGAAAACAATTAATAATATACGTAACCAATTAGTGTGAATCGATGGATGAGAGGGGATATACAGGGGTTGGACAAAATAATTGGAACAGGTGCAAATTCTACTCCTATAGTACAAAGACCTATTATAGTAAAGAACTTTAACTAAAACTTCGTAATTGCAGGTTATATCTATTGTAAATACGTTTATTTATCGAATTTACTGTTTTTAGTTTATTTATTTTTAGAATTTACTAAAGTTTAAGCAAAATGCGTGGCCTCTCTGAGTTCGAAAATGGATAAATTGTTAGAGCTCGTATGGCTGGAGTCTCTATCACTAAGTTTGCTAAACTGTTTGGTTTTTCAAGAGCTACCATATCAAGAACTATAACTCAATTCAGGAAACAGGGTAAAACCTCTAGCAAGCATAGAAATTCGGGCGGGACTTGCAAACTTACTGACAGGAACCGACGTGCATTGAAACGCAACGTGGCGAAAAATCATCGGACTACTGCGGAAAAGTGACTGCTGAGTTGAATAATCATCTGAATTGTGCAGTTTCCACTAAAACTGTTCGTCGTGAGCTTCATAAGGCTGGATATCATGGAAGAGCCGCCGTAAGTAAAACCTCTTCTATCCACTCGCAACATTCAAAAGAGATTGAAGTGGTGCAGAGATCACAATGCCTGGTCTGCAGACCAATGGAAGCAAGTCATATTCTCAGACGAGTCCAGTTTTACACTTTTCCCAACTTCAGGGCGAGTTTATGTGTGGAGGCAGCCCAAAGAAGCTTACAACCCTGACTGCTTTCTTCTAACAATGAAGCATGGTGGTGGATCAGTGATAGTTTGGGCCGCCATACCATGGAAATACCTCGGTCCAATACTTGTCCTGCTTTGTAGAATCAACAGCAAAGATTACCTGAACATTTTGGGTGATCATGTTCATCCAATGGCCCAGACTTACGTCCTGATTGTGACTGCATCTTCCAAGACGATAATGCTCCAATACATACAGCTTGAGCGGTTAAGAATTGGTATGAAGAGCATGAAAGTGAGATAGAACATATGGAGTGGCCTCCCGAATCTCCAGATATCTATATTATTAAACATTTGTGGTGCATTTTGGAGCGACAAATTAGGAGCCGCTATCCTCCACCGTCGTGTCTTAAAGAGCTAGAGCAGGTGTTAATGGAAGAATGGCTGAAAATCCCTCTGGATGAACTCAGGCAGCTGTATGATTCCATTCTTAGACGTATTAAAGCTGTATGTGATGTTAAAGGAGGACCAAATACATATTAAATAAAATTCTTTGAATTTAACAAGTGTTTCTATTATTTTGTCCAACCCCTGTATAAGTGCTGTGAAGTTGCTTAGATCTACAAGAGAGAGAGGTAGCTGTAGAGAGCGATGAACGACCGGGAGAGACAATAAAACTAAAAATAAACCTCTGTATTCCGTCTCTATATTTTTGGGGTGACAGTCATAACTTATAAAAAATATTCACAGTAGATTTGGGTTACAAAATATATGCTGGGCGACTATGTTTGTTTAGACCGTAGGAAAGAGATAACTTCTGAAATGTTTAGAATAGAAACATATAAAGTTTTTAAAAATCGGACGAATTTAAATGAGTTTTTTTAATTATTTCTTGGATGTAAACATATTTTAAAATAGATAAATGTGTTAAATACCTTCTCTCCCGTCTGGTAAAGAAGATCGCCGTATGATATATAAGCTGTTTTTACTGACAAGTCCAGCACTTCATGTTACTTGAGTTTGTGTCTACCCACGCGTCAAGAATGCTTCTTCTCTTAGCTGGATCTAATAAAAGATTGTGCTCTGTTTATTGACCGTTGAGGGTTATATGGGTACTCCAGCTTGCTGTATACCATTTGGGATAGAGTGAGGAAATTTTACCCAAGTTTTGTAATGGTTTGTTAGAATGTATTCAAAGAAAATATTACCAAATTTCTCAGCAGTTTCGAAAAACGACAAAATAAAATACGCAGCCGCAATCTTTTTCTTTTACGTTGCAAACATTTGCACATAATAATATAAACTTAGTTTTTCTGGAGTTAAATAAATCTAACAGATCATTTTTTTCTCTGTAATTTGAATTCTTTTTCATCTTTCGTAAAGTTCTAGTAAATATTTAATTTATAATTTCGAGACGCCTAAGAAAAGCTGCAAGAAAACACCTGAGGTATAAAGAAAAAGTACCGGTAGGTTAGACTTTTAAAAATGAGGAATTTTATATTCTATGTGATTTGTTTGCAAATAAAATATATTTAATCATTATAAAGATTATCTTTTGAAATAATTCTATTAAGTCGATTCTTATACTTTATCAGACTTTATCCATTTTTCACATAGGGAAAAACATAAAAACAAAACAACTTTAAAGAACTCTGGTCTCGTATTTAAGCAGTGAGTCTCAAGCAAAGACATACTTATTAACTCGTCCCGTCTTCTTCGGTATATTCTGGCTATATGTGCACAAAAGTATGACCAAAGTCGATAATGAGCCTAACAAGAGTGTTTGTTTGATAAGCTCCGCCTATTTCTATCTAGCTGCAGCCACCATTTTCTTTCTCTATTTTTTCGTATGTCCTATATTTTTAAAGGTTATTCGTAGCCAGTCTATCATTAGTTTTCTAGATTGATATCTGAAATGTCGGTTCCATTGTAAGTCGTCAATGTTAAATATAAACTGGGCTGTACAATCTGTAACCGGGCAACATATTAAACAATAGATAGAAGCTGCTTAAAATTCTTGCAATCACACCTTCAAGAAACAGCTCAATATGCCTGAATTCCTACCACCAACAAAAAAAACGAAGCGAATAAAATCTACGCCAAATGAGTAAAACAGAAAGCAAAACAACTTGGCCAAATACGAGTGTCATTCAATAAATAAGGTGAATTTTTCGGTATAAGGACTTCTAATACAGATAGAAGCTTACTTTTTTTTCAACGAAGTCTCCCATCACTGTCACACAGTTTTCCCATCTGTACACAAGCTTCCGTATTCTCTCAGCGTAAAAATCTTTGGAATGATGTCTCAGGCAGTCGCTCACAACACTTTTGACTTCATCGTCACTTTTAAACTTCGTGCCTCTCGTGAACGCTTTCAAGGGAAAAAAACAGGTGAAAGTCTGAAGGGGCTGGGTCTGGGCTGTAAGGGGGATGAGGGAGCAGTTCCAAGCCCAGCTCGTTGATGGTCTGCACTGTTTGGGCTGCTGGGTGAGGACTTGCGTTGTCATGATGCAAGATGACTCCTTCTGACTGATGACTCCTGCGTCTGTCCCAACAGATGAGTTCAAAGTCCTTGCAATGTCATCCATTGTCACCCTTCTGTCAGACTGAATGAGGTCATTGACTGATTCGATAACCTCAGGAGACGTCACTTCTGTAGGCCTCCCAAGCCTGTCTTCATCCTCAACACTGCTCCGTCCTTCTTTAAACAATTTAGCCCACTTGTAGACATTGTTTGGCTGAAACATGTGGCACCATACACAGTTTATATTCTCCTATGAATTTCAACTGGTTTTCACCCTTCAGCAACCAAAAACTTGATAACTGACCGCTGTTCAACCCTGGAGCATGCTTCTTGGTCGGCGATCTTTGTTAATCGCCAAAACTCTCAAAGTTTTTTTAATCTGCAAAAGAAATTAAATCCATGTGAAAAAGAAGTAAAACAAAAATAAAAAATAAAAAAGAGTAACCTTCTATCTGTATTAGAAGTCCTTATACCGAAAGATTCACCTTATTCATTGAATGACCCTCGTACAAGACAATGCGAGGACACGGCGTTGCATGGCAAAGGCATGAAAAGAATGAAAGAAGCAGATGTGGGCCAACAGTGAACACATCAGTGGCTGAGGAGTACCGGGTTGAAAACTGAGACAGAAGGCCGAATTAGTGCTGCTCAGAACGAAAGACTCGTAAGCAGATCCTATCACAGTCACATAATCCAAGATGTAACTAACCAAAAATGCAGGATCTGCGGGAAATGCCATGAAACTGTCTACCATATTCTCTCAGTATATCCGGAACTGGCAAAGGAAATGAATATTTCCACAAGATAGCATTATATGTGCACTGGAAGTTATGCAAGAAGCACAAAATCGAAACCACTGAGAGATGTCATGAGCACAAATCAGACACAAATCAGACAACATAACGATGTAACTATCCTCTGAAACATGCGAATTCAAACTGATAGGGAAATAAATGTCAGAGGCCCTGATATTATCATAAAAGACAAAAGATTCAGAAAGTGTATGCTTATTGACATCACAGTACAATCGGAGAACAACACCTCCATGAAAATTGTTCAAATACAAAGACCTGGAGATCGAGATAAACTGGATGTGGGGAATGAAGACTGACTGTACCAATAGTAATCTGGGCTCTGAGCCTCGTGAGAAAAGGAATGGACAATTTTACTATAAGTGTCCCAGGTCACATCAACAGAAAAGCTACCCAGAAGATCGCCTTACTAGGAACATCCCATATACGAAAGAAGTGCTATCAGTTAAATCCTTCAATTCTTCTATAGGGCCTAAGTATCATAGTTCGGACCCGGCTCTAGAGGATATAAAGCCGGACACATAACATAGACAAATAGAATTTATATCATTATTTTATTTCCTTTGATTTCAGTGATTTATTTCTTTCCGGGACCCAACCAGAGAGCTAAGTTCAGAAATATCATCATGACATTTTCCACTGAGCAGAAAAAGTCACACACATTTTACATAGATAAAGCCTTTCGTAATGTGTGTGCTTAATTGTAATCACAATTACAGTGGGTACATTTTTTTTTATTTCTTTAAGGCTTGGGATACCAGGAATCCCTTAAATGCATCTATTGTAATTTTTTCCAATCATTCCGGGGGCCCCATCTACAATAAGAATTGTTGATGTAATCATGTGGCACATTTTTGAGATTTCGATTTCAAGGTACTTGCGTCTTGATAGTTTTTAAAGATCTTCAAAAATACATGACAGTCTGCAGGAACGGTCACGTGAATCAGAAGGCACATTTTGGTTTTACGATCTCTGATCACGATTTAGCATTGATTTTATTATCTGTGGGTATTGTAGATTTTCATAAAATTGTTACAGTTCCTATCATTGTAACTGGAACTAGGTGTTCATAAATTTTTTTTTGCAATTTCATTTTCGTAAAAGTTGCAGATTTCCCAAAGCAGAAACTGGCCCACTCTGTCATGCCAAGATTTCTATTCAGTGGGTGCAAATACTATTGAGCCTGATGCAAGATGGCCAACTGTTTATTGTAGAATCTACATTTTAGGCTAAAACAATTTTTCATTATGAATCCTTAGTAAATTCTTTTTAACAAGTATTGATCCTGTGCAGTAAGAATAAAACCTTCGATTTCAGCTTTTAACCCTGCACTACGTAGCCACTGATGGATACCGTGTTTGTCTACATCAGCTGGTTTGTTACAGGCAGAATATTGAGCATGAACTGGGTTATCTTGCCATCGGCTTCTGTATCTTGTCCATTGCATTTACCTTTGCTTTCTTTTTTTAAATGTTTTTGACGCTGCAGTCAGTGTATCACGTTTTCTTACCTACTTGAAATTACATTTAGAACTTGCTGGCTACGTTTATTTCCTGAATAAAGTTTCTTTTATGATCTTCGATAGAGACCACCATCCAGTCTTCTGTAGTTTCCAGGTAATTTTAAGCCCGATTGTTGTAGTTTTGAAAGACATCTCTAGTTGAAATAATCCTCTACTTCTTCGGATCTGGGCACATACAGACGAACAACATCAGCCTTGGGATGATGCATGTGATTGCAAGTGAGAAGCTTTTACATTTGGTTTACATTCTCTTAAAGTAGGCTATGGTACAGTTAAGGATGTTGAATAGTGTATTGCGCCATCAGTACAGCTATAGTATTTATGGGTGTTATTCTGACATTTTTAATTCAACTCAGAATTCTATACCAGACACACACCTGTTTAGTATTCTTTACTTACTTTCTCCTTCTTTGGTTATGCTGTATTCCATCTCCTTCGCTAATTTCCTAATTCCTATAGACTTCTTTTTGTTCCAGTTCATAAATCCTTGTGACAAAATCTAAATCTATTGAGTGTGTTCTGAAATTCTCTCTTTCTTGAATGTTACTTTTACACATTCATATAATCCGAAATCCATAACTATGCCGTCACTGAAAAATCTTACAGCATTGAGGAAGCCCTTCAACTCATTGGTGTCTTTGGCAAAGATATTGGGATCACCTATGTGATGACAGAGAGTCTCCTTGAAAAAATCCTCGTCGGATATTCAAGAGATTGGGAGTGGCTGCGCCTTTGGTGCGATTTAGGTACAATGTACTTTTTCACATTCCCATGCTGTGTTTAAGGAAATTTACAATCACCGATGAGTCGTTGTACATTTCCGAAGCCTTAAGGATTCAAGTGTTTGGCACACTATCAAAGGCATTACAGTAAGCTATGCATGTTATACTGAGATTTCTACGTCTTTTACAATTTTCCACGAACATTTGGATTATCAACAGTTCATCTTTGCAACCGTATGAACCGACATCCCTTCTGGTCCAAGAGAAGAATGTTGTTTTCATTTATAAAAGAGTAAATACAGATTGTGGGGACAGGCATGATCAATTTATGTGTTGGACAGATATGTTATTGGCTCATAATTTTTTGGATAATCTGTTTCAACCATTTTTGGGAGGAGATATGAAATAACTTCAGTGATCTATCATGGGGCTTCATTGGCATTATTAATTAGCATTGAAAAAGTTTGTGAAAGGGTTTTATGGATTGATGACAGATGATAGAGCCAAAAGTTGGGTACGTTGTCATTTCCTAGGAATTTCCATTTTGGGGATGTCGTTAGAGGTTGCACAATAATATTATTGGTTATATTTTTCCCATTCTTGTAGTGAATTCATCCATAATTCCTTCATCTTCTTGTTGGATCCATTCTGCAGTGGCGTTATATTCCTTTGGGCTGCTCCAAATATTCTCTCAAAATTTTGCACATTTTAAATGCATTTTTGGTTTTTATAACAGATTTTCTAATTCCCCTGTACAATTTCTGAAGTCCGCTTGGAATATCTTATTTTGTCGATAGAACCTACAACTCTTTTCATACATCTTCCTTTATGGGCCTTTAAAAGCAGTTTGCTTTTAAGTATTACTTTGATTGCAGGAATTTCATTTAATAATTTAAATTTTTTATCTCCTCTTAATCTTCCTGCATTTGCGTATTGAAACTTTTGGCTTTCTTTAGATCTCATCAAGTATCGACAATTTACATCTCATTTGCTTTGATTCGCGCATCAATTTTGCCTTTCAAGATGGTTCTTTTGTTTCTTGATTCATCTGTTCTTTGTTTTGACACGAAGCTTCGCAGTAACGGCTAAAATAATAATAATAATAATAATTATTATTATTATTATTGTTGTTGTTGTTATTATTATGCATATATATATATATATATATACATTTATATATATCAATGTATGTATAAATATATATGCTCTATATTATTATTATTTTTATTATTATTATTATTATTATTATTATTATTATTATTATTCAGCATTAATAGATATTTTGTGTCAAAATTGGCAAGATTGACTTATTGTGTAAGCATACATACATTCATACAAAAATAAAACATACACGCACACACATATATATATACCATATATTATTATTAGTAGTAGTAGTAGTGGTAGTAGTAGTAGTAGTAGTAGTAGTATATATTCCGTCTCTAAGTGGGGAAGCCAATACTGGTTTATCTAATTTAATATAGTAAGCATATATAAGAATATATGCATACACAATATGTTGTTATTATTATTATTATTATTATTATTATTATTATTATTATTATTCCGTATCCAAATGGGCAATACGCCAATGGCTTATTGTGTAAGCATACATACATACATACATATATGACACAGACATATATGTACAACACTGTATATAAATATATATATACATACATTAAATATATATATATATATATATATATATATATATATATATATATATATATATATATTATGCCTATTCTGGATGCCTGTTCTTGATGTTTCCCTTTAACTCAACTCTCCAAGGTTTTGTTCACCACTCCAAATATTGAACTCACAACACTTTGTGTCAAATGACTGGATCCAACCAACGTATTTATTCACTAGGCTATCTGTCCTTGATGGCGCATTCCCTAGAAGCATGGCACGTGGAACTAGAAACATTTACCCCGACGGACTAAATAGTTGGTTCAGTTCGAAATTCCACTCAAAAGAATGAGGCCGGAGCATACAATGGTCGAAACGTCCTGGATATAGCAACGTAGAAAGAAGACAATAGTCCAAACAATGTAAATAGTTAAAATAATTGCAGTATCTCATCTAAGAAATATAGACATATAGTGAATTTTATTGCTTTGCAGTCTAGTAGGCATACAGACACACACAAACGCACTTACACAACACACCAACACACCAACTCACGCACACACACAAATACGTACATACACACGCACAAACACACACACACACACACACACACACACACACACACACACACACACACATATATATATATATATATATATATATATATATATATATATATATACAAATTTAAATAAATATAAATATAAAAGTGAACATTGAAATCAAAACTCAGAGGTGACAGGCTGTTTCATGGTAGGCGCAATCATTGCTGCCTGACTATTGCGTCTAGCATGAAACAGCCTGTCACCTCTGGGTGTTGACTTCAATGTTCACTTTCATTTTTGTATTTACATATGCTATATATATATATATATATATATATATATATATATATATATATATATATATATATATATATATCCAGTATCCATTTACTCATTAAATTTTGTAAAAAGTGATGACCAAGTGATATTCTTAGTATGTTATGGATTTTTTTATTATGCTGACATGTTGGAGCGCAGGAAATTTTGAAAATTACAAATATTATCACAATATTTTGGGAAGAAATCTACAATTATATATTTTTACTTATACCAAAAAAGTATTTTTTTAAATGATACTTGCGGCTACCAAACAACAACGGGTGTTCTAGACAAAAAGTATTAGATATTGTAAGAATCCCTTGATTACTTTGAAGAATAATAAATAAATCAGATGTGAAATAAAAGCTGAAAAAGTGGAAAAAATAATATCTAGAATAACACCGAAATTATTCGGACCACGGAAAGAAAAGAATTTCCTGACAAGATTTAACACTAGAAGTCTTCAGACAATATCCTTCCATGCGTTACATCTTTGGTTTTCAGACGTATAACAATGGTGTGTTGAATAATTCTCGACCCAAACTAATTCCAAAAATTAAAAAAAAATACAAAAATCATAATTTTTGGAATCGATTCTAGACGGTGTTGAAGAATTTTCATAACACTTAAACATAATTTTAAGAAATTATATATATATATATATATATATATATATATATATATATATATATATATATATATAATAATTAAACATATAATTAAATTCCTTATAGACAGTTTAAACATTCAAAACTTTTATCAAACATAATATTTATGAACTCTCAAAGTAAAACAAAACAACACCGCCTATTTCGGGCCTTTCATTCCAAAGAAAGTTAATGACACTTTCTCTCATAATTCTTTCTCTCTTTTTTTCTTTATGCCTTTCCCCCCCCCCCACTTCCATATCAATATATGACTTCCGTTAAGTTAACCGATTTAATGTGTCAAACAATTTAAATATGAAAGAATATAAATGTTACATCTAACTCTATTATCTCTCTCTCTCCCCTCGCTTCCTCACTTTGTTATTTTACATATACTTAGTACTGCTCGTCGAAAATGTGTAAATTTCTTTTCATTTTTCGTTTCAACATTTGGAAGTAATGTCTGATGATCCGCGGTCCTTTAAAAGGGCTGTGGTGAAATAATTTATTATATGGAACCTTAAAGTGGTATGTTTTTATTTAAATTATTAGCTCTGATTTACATTGAGCTCTCTTTATCCTCCTTGAGTCTACCAATACGGATTACCTAGTTTTTCGTAAACTAATATATATATATATATATATATATATATATATATATCCGAGGGTCATTCAATAAATAAGGTGAATTTTTCGGTATAAGAACTTCTAATACAGATAGAAGCTTACTTTCTTTTCTTTTTTTCAGCATGTTCTCCCAGCACTGTCACACACTTTTCCCATCTGTGCACAAGCTTCCGTATTCCCTCAGCGTAAAAATGTTTGGACTGATGTCTCAGCCAGTCGCTCACAACACTTTTGACTTCATTGTCACTTTTAAACTTCGTGCCTCTCGTGAAGACTTTCAAGGGACCAAACAGGTGAAAGTCTGAAGTGGCAAGGTCTGGGCTGTAAGGGGGATGAGGGAGCAGTTCCCAGCCCAGCTCGTTGATGGTCTGCACCGTTTGGGCTGCTGTGTAAGGCCTTGCGTTGTCATGATGCAAGATGACTCCTTCTGACTGATGACCGCTGCGTTTGTTCTTTATGTCTTTCAAAGTCCTTGTCATCCACTGTCACCATTCTGTTAGACTGAATGAGGTCATTGACTGATTCGATAACCTCAGCAGACCTCACTTCTGTAGGCCTCCCAGGCCTGTCTTCAACCTCAACATTTCTCCGTCCTTCTTTAAACAATTTAGAGATTTTTGTAGATATTTTTGGCTGAAACATGTAGCACCATACACAATTGCCATTCTCATATGAATTTCAACTGGTGTGCACCCTTCAGCAAACAAAAACTTGATAACTGACCGCTGTTCAATCCTGGAGCATGCTTCTTGGGCGGCCATCTTTGTTAATCGCCAAAACTCTCAAAGTTTTTTTTTATTTGTAAAAGTGAATTAAATCCATGGGAAAAAGAAGTAAAACAAAAAAAATATAAAAAGAGTAAGCTTCTATCTGTATTAGAATTCCTTATACTGAAAAATTCACCTTATTTATTGAATGACCCTCGTATATATACACACACATATATATATATATATATATATATATATATATATATATATAAATAAAAAGGAAAGAACAGTAAGATATAAAATCCGGTGTTCTTATAGATATTTTTATTTTTACACAATAGTGCTCTATGTAAATTTAAATTGATGAGGAAATGGAACTAATGTCTTTGGTTTAATAACAAAATTAAATTCAGGGGCTTTAGCTTCCATTTCTGAAACATGGTTATCACTGTGTAGCGGTAAAACCATATTTTAAATCTATTAATTTATAATATATATATATATATATATATATATATATATATATATATATATATATATATATATATATATATATATATATATGTATGTATGTATGTATATATTCCAAACTTTAGAGAAGTTGGAGACAACAGTAAAATAGAATATGCAGTTATGAGGAATTTGATATATTTTAAGAGGTTTTAAAACGTGTAAAACAACATCGGGACTTGGCACGTCAAACATGAAATATTTTTCATTTTTCTTGTAACCCAAAACCTTTTTTTACTGATAAACAAATTAATCTACATCCATAGGAAATCATACGAACAAAATAAAAATGAAAAACTTTTAATTTTTATTGAGGCCTTCTAACGACAGCCAGAGGCAAAAATGTTGCTCTACCGAGGGAACCTAATTTTGCTAGCTAATGAATGCTATTAAATGTTCAGATTCATTGAATGATGTCTGTTTATAAAAGCTCCTGCTGTCTTCACGCGATGGCGTAGATATCAAAACTTATTAAAGTCTAATATAAAAACTTGTTGAATGTTTCATATGTCAAATTAATGAAAATTAAAATTTATCATACCTAAAATGTCATGATACGTTTCATCCAAAAAATGTTAAAAGCAAAATTTAAAATCTTGTATCAAATTTGCAAAAATATATTCAATGAAAGCAACTTCTAAATTTGAACAATGTCAAGTATGATTAGCGTATATCTTTAAAGATGTGTTCGCTTTTCCATTCCTTTTGAAGAGCCAAAGTTTAATAAATTTCGGATATAAATTAATTACTATGTTTGTTTTTTATATAAGGCATCATTATTCTTTTTTTTAAAGTTCTGTATCGACAGCTACTCGTATATGTGAAAGTATAAACAAACACAAAACTATCTCTCTCTCTCTCTCTCTCTCTCTCTCTCTCTCTCTCTCTCTCTATATATATATATATATATATATATATATATATATATATATATATATAGACAGACTGTTTCACTGTATCACAGCTCATCAGTGTGGCTAGACGTCCGTTTGCCTCCAACTAGGATCGAAAGCCAACTTAAATAGTGCCAATCGGAGATTCTACCACTAAGCCGTTGACGCACGGCAGGGATGAAGGAGAATTTAAGCGTATTTATTTTTAGACAAACACACAGTGACAGAGAGAACTCGATTCGATTTACCGAAGAGTCTTGCATTATGAGCCGTAATAGTCACTGTTTACAAACCCACACTTCCTCCCCAGAGAGCTCAACCGAAATAAATTTTTCAGGAGCCTATATATATATATATATATATATATATATATATATATATATATATATATATATATATATATATCCACAGAAGGTTCGCGGTATCATAGGTCATAACTGTCACTAGACGGCCGGTTGCCTCTAGCTAAGATCGAAACCTGGCTGAATTGGCATCAGTCAGAGAATCTACCCATAAGCCGTTGGAGCACGGTAGGGATGAAGATGAATTTAAGCGTATTTATTTTTAGATAAACACGACAGTGTCTGAGAGAACTCGATTCATTTTAGAGAAGATTATTGCATCAGTAGCAGTGATTGTCACTGTTTACAAACTCACAGTTGCTCTCCAGAGGTCTCAACCGAAATAAGTTTTCAGGGGCATACATTGTCATCCACAAACAGACAGTCAGACTGTTTCACTGTATCACAGCTCATTAGCGTGACTAGACGTCCGGATGCCTCTAAGATAAGATTGAAACTCGGTTGAATTGCCGTCAGTCGGAGAATCTACCCCTAAGCCTCTGGCGCACGGGAGGAATGAAGGTGAATTTACGCTTATATAATTTTAGATAAACAAGCTAGTGACTGAGAGAACTTGATTCGTTTTAGCGAAGAGTATTGCATTAGTCGCTGCAATAGTCAGTTTACAAACTCACACCTTCTATCCATATATATGAATTATATCCATATATATGAATTGTGATCAAAGATAGATTATAGTCCGACAGAATGATAGGATAAAATTCAAATAAATTCCCTTATATATATATATATAATACATTGTCTTTCGATTCTATTTGTTTGATAGGCTTGCTAGACAACCTGTATTGGAGACACCTGCTGAAGTAAATTTCTGTTTGTGCAATATTCACAAACCCACCTGTACTTTACAATGCAGAATGGATCTTAGTTATAGTTTCTGGGAAGAAGAGCAAAACATTTCCTGACCAGCAACATGAGAATTGTCAGTACGCTTACAAACTCAGCTACGATGAATTGTATATTCATGCTTCCGGTCCTTTACCCAATTTAATTGGTATATTTTTGAGGCATTTTCCATTGTCTCGCATGGCTCCCAAGTTGAATTGTGCGATTAGAACGCGGGTTTCATGGTCGATATATATAGACCATATACGAGGGTCATTCAATAAATAAAGTGAATTTTTCGCTATAAGGACTTCTAATACAGATAGAAGCTTACTTTTTTTTTATATTTTCAACGTAGTCTCCCAGCACTGTCACACACATCTGTGCACAAGCTTCCCTATTCCCTCAGCGTAAAAATCTTTGGACTGATGTCTCAGCCAGTCACTCACAACACTTTTGATTTCATCGTCACTTTTAAACTTCGTGCCTCTCGTGAACGCTTTCAAGGGACCAAACAGGGAAAGTTTTAAAGGGCAAGGTCTGGGCTGTAAGGTGGATGAGGGAGCAGTTCCCAGCCCAGCTGATTGATGGTCTGCACCGTTTGGGCTGCTGTGCGAGGCCTTGCGTTGTCATGATGCAAGATGACTCCTTCTGACTGATGACTCCTGCGTTTGTCCCAACAGATAAGCTCAAAGTCCTTGCAATGTCATCCACTGTCACCCTTCTGTCAGACTGAATGAGGTCATTGACTGATTCGATAACCTCAGGAGACCTCACTTCTGTAGGCCACCCAGGCCTGTCTTCATCCTCAACACTGCTCCGTCCTTCATTAAACAATTTAGCCCACTTGTAGACATTTTTTGGCTGTAACATGTGGCACCATACACAGTTTACATTCTCCTATGAATTTCAACTGGTTTGCACTCTTAAGCAACCAAACATTTGATAACTGACCGCTGTTCAATCTTGGAGCATGCTTCTTGGTCGGCCATCTTCGTTAATCGCCAAAACTCTCAAAGTTTTTTATTTTAATCTGCAAAGGAAATTAAATCCATGTGAAAAAGAAGTAAAACAAAAAAATAAATAAAGAGTAAGCTTCTATCTGTATTAGAATCCTTTGACCGAAAAATTCAACTCATTTATTGAATGACCTTCGTATATGTAGATTGCATTCTAGGTCGCATCATTTTGCTGTTGCCATAGCTAGATGTAACCGTAAGATCTATTTTAATAAAGTCTTTTATTGCACTTGTCATTTTAGGAATTCACTTCCGGTTCCTTGCTTCACAGCTCCCTACCATCTACATAAACTTAAATGTACCGTCAATCAATCGCTATCTTCTGTTTACAAGAAATTCGTTTTTTTTCTTGGTCTTTCTTCTCACTAAATTATTCTCATTCTCTTCCTCTTTCCTTCCGTATAAGTGGCATTCTCGACTTTCTTCGGTAGAAATGATTAATAAATTGTTCTGAAAAGGTCCATTCTTTAGTTTCAACGACTCAGACCGTAGTCATTTCACTCGTATTATACATGTTAAAGGAAGGTTGCAATTAGACGACGTTTGTCCAAAAACGGTCACTTTGAGGAACAAATACCAACGTTAATGCTTTATTGAAAACTACTCTTTTAAATTTTTCAAAGGAATTGTCAACTGTTTTCTGTTTCCATTATCTTCATAATCTTCACATACAACCACCTGCTTTTTGATTCTGATCATAGATGTCATTCATCATTTTAAAACTAAAATACTCCTCACGAGCTATGTATTGGGTGAATGTAAGTGTAAAAAGTGCTTGCTGTTCAAGCTTGTACGATACTTTAGTTGACTGCACAACGTGCTGCAATAGGTTTGGTTTGTCTTACGACATATCAACCTCAATGGGTTATTTAATGCCGATAAGACTTTTATTGCTGGCAATATTGTTTCATCAAAAGTATACTGCTTGTGATATTTTACTTCAAAAATGTATTGCTGGTAATAACGCATTTCTGATAATAATTTTTCTTCAAAAATTTATTGCTGGTAATATTTTTTTAAAAATATATATTGCTGGTATCAAAAACTATTTTTACATTTTCATAATGCTTTGATCCCAGTTTGCCCACAGCCTGGACCCCCCCCCCCAAACAGGTATTTTTTTTCCAAGATTTATTGCTGGTAATTTTATATTTCAAAAATGAATCATTTACTACAATTAAGGTAATAAGAGAACTAAGAATCAATGGCTTACTGAGTGTGAGATAATATGAGAAAATAAAACATAATTAAGTAGACAGAACAGTAAAAGGGAAGGAATTAAGACGACAGAAGGAAAGCAAGAAACCGGAAGGGTTTTCCACAAGCGAGAAGTGCGAGAGAAGAAACTGTTTGTATAGAACTTACGGTTACATCTAGCCATTTCAATTGTAAATATATAGTAACGCCTTTAAGGTCATAAATTCATAAATTTTAAGTACCAAATAAGAAATACCATCGAAAGAATTAGCATAAAACAATTTATAGATAAGTTACAGTTAGTCCGAGATGCTAGATCAGGATCCATAAAATGGCAGATTCTTCTATCAAGAATCTCTAATTGCAAAGCTAATGCAACAGACCCCATGCGACAACAATATTGAATGCATTGACGAATAAATGTGTGGGATAGATTCTGGGGACAGAAATAGTATAGAACGACACAGTGAACTAATTTTCGTAACAGCAGCACAGAAATTGATAAAATAAAATCTTTCCACTTCATGTCAGCGATAATGTAAGCCGGAGAATAGGCAACATGTCCGTCGTTCAAATCAGGTGTGCGAACGGAGGCATGTGCGTCTAGTTCAAGCTTGGTTTTGAATTCATATCTGTTCTTCTCTTCACATTAGTTACCATCCATTTTTAGGGAACCAGTCTACCCTTGTATTTAGCCCAGGCATATCTCAGGTTTGGTTTGGTTTGGTTTGTTTTACGACATATCAACCTCTATGGGTTATTTAATGCCGATAAGATTTTTATTGCTGGGAATATTTTTTTAATGTGTTGGTGGCAATTTTTTGTTCCAAAAATGTGTTGCTTGTAATATTTTTTCATTGCTGGTAATATCCTTTTACAAAAATGTATTGCTGGTATTAAAACCTATTTTTACACTTCCATAGTGTTTTAACCCCTGTTTGAAGGTCAACTATTTGCCCATAGCTGCGACACTAACAGGTGCTACCACCTCGGGTCAGCGTGGACCTGGGAACACCAACAATTAAGAAGTGCGTCCACGCTCCTTAAAACCTGATCAGAAGTCTTGCTGTTGAATGTAGTGTATCGACTTGCACAGGAAACGAATGTAGTTATCGTCCTACCCAGGACGGGCTGTCGGGTGGAGATGGATTCCTACCCTTTTCAAGTGAATTTGAATAAAGGTGTATATAACGAATTCGGCCGGAATTTGAACTCACCTCTCCTACTGTTCTTTCAAGCATTTGACCGTTACACAACTCGCATATCGATGTGATCGGCTTTATAAACTGTGAATGTAAATAAGCAGAGATTAAAATACAATAAACATTGTCATTGACTGCAGGATATAAGAATTATTTTGCTGGTATAATTATCGTTAGAATGTTCCAGTCGAGTATCCCGGGAGATTTATTTAAGATATGACGATATAAAAGTAACGTCCAAATGCAGAGGCGTACTGGGATAGCGAAAGATGCGTTTCCAACTCTAAGCATGATATGAAGAATCGGAAAAAAATTGTACGAAAGAAATAAAAAACGTGCTGTATTGTTACGTAATATTGGTCCTCCTATGTGACTGTTATTACTTGACACCTCACGGATGACAAGGGGTCTTAAGGCAATAGAAATAACTCTCTAGAGAAGGAGGTTGAGAATATAAGGTGCTGAATGGACACTAAAAAGGACTCAGAAAGGAACAATTAAAATTTCTAAGGCATTTCTCTGAGTTTTCTACAGATATTTTCATGGTAACTGCTCTAAGGAAATACTTTCACTTGTCCGCCCAACTGCACGAATTTAAGCGTGCTATTAGGTTGGCATCTCGGTCCCACCCTTTTCACTGTCGAAAAGGTTAAATGTACCCGCCTCTTCTGCTCCAACAACTTCTTCTCTCGCTTTCCCACAGTGGAACTCTTTCATCTTACTTGCTTCCCTGATAGCTATAATCTTCAAATATTCAAATATAATGTCGATCGACATCTTTTGATGTCTTGATCTTGATCCCCATCCTTCTCTTTATCCTTTCCCCAAACTCTGGTCTTTACTCTTAATCTCCTTCTTTGTAACCCTTACGTGCTAGTGGCCTTGTTTGGGGTGAAACGCTTGACACACACACACACACACACACACACACACACACACACACACACACACATATATATATATATATATATATATATATTTTCTTTTGAATTTTCTCATATTCTCTAATGAGACGTTTTATTTGAAAATAGTTTCGAAATATGTATTTTCCATACGATGACCTAGCGCTTTCGAACATCATTGTTCATCTTCAGGGTCAATATTTTAGTCAAAAATTTTTTTAAACAAACATTTGCCAATTATCTTTTAGCGTAATCATGTTGCTACTTTTTTACAAACTAAAAACGTTAAAATCCTTTTAAATTCAAAAGACGCGATGATGTTATATAACGTGCAGGGCGTAGATTTTTATCATGTGACAGCGTGAAAATTAACCTTCAACACTACATGTTTGAAAGAAAAGTTGCTGCCAAATTACACATATATATATATATATATATTCTGTATATTTCGGCAGCAATTTTTCATTAATGCATGTTTCATTAAATAATATAGACAGGTTTGTCTATTAATTTTAAGTAAGTTCCTTTCATATTGTCTGATAAGCTTAATCACATACTGATGTAAAAAATCTTCCATCTATCTAAGATATGTTGATGATATCCTTATTTTAGTTAAAAATACTGATGAAATACTTCAACTTCAAAAACGTTTTCAAGATCATTATGACGTTTGAACTCAATACTACTAATAAAATTCGCTTCCTTGACATTAATAAACACAAATAATAACAAATTTACTATTTCGCCATACAAAAAGCCTACTAGCATAAATTCCTGTACACTTAACTACAAAAGGCAATGTCCATACTACTACAAAATAGCAATTATAAAAAATCTAATACATCGTGCAAAAACTAACTTATCTACAAAACAGTTTTTTTTACAGTGAACTAAAGAATATATAACAAACACTTAATAATAGCTTTCCAAACTATATAGTGGATGAACAGATAAAATACTATCTTAGAAGTCTTAATACTAAGCAAATAGAACATAATACTACTTCAACTAATTCCAAACATATTAATCTCTATTATCGTAGTCAAATGCATACTAATTATAAACAAGATGAAAATATACTAAAAATCTAATAAATACTAATATAACTACAATAGATCCGAGCAAAAAATAGGTTAATCATATACTACACTAAATCTGGTATATCCTACTTAACTATTCGCAATGATTCTTCCCCGCTCCCCGTTAGCGATTTGCAAAAAACTAACAGTGTACAAATCCAAGTGCCCTTTGGCAGAATGTATCTCCATTGGATTAAATAATATTTACGTTGGTCACACCACAAACCCCCTTTCACGGCGCTTAACTCTACATTTAAATGATAAATTTAACATTTTTAGACATTTAAAACAACATGCCTGCCCGCGTGCACAATTAACAACACAATTATACTTAAACATGAAAACAATAAACAAAAATGAAAAATCCTTGAAGCTATAACCATAAAACAGTTAAAAACTATCTTGAACAAAATAAACTATGAAATCTCCACAAATATTCTTAAATGCCTATAATCTATAGCAGAAGCCATTGGTTTATACCAACGGCTTCCCATACTTAATACTACTAGTTTTCACTGTCACGTGTTCATGTGTGACGTCACGAGCTGCGACCCGATTTTCGCTTCCTTGTCTCGTAAATACGAGTTTGTTGTTACTTTGAGCTTATTCAAACAGCAAGGGCTGGACATTATGTGTTGTTTGATTTATTAAAATTGTCATCTTTGATAATGGCTTATGTAAGCCGAACGCTTAGATTGGATTAAACATGTCTCAATATGGTGTTTTCCTTTCGTCTTTCAACGATAATGTGATTAAGCTTATCAGACAATATGAAAGGAACTTACTTAAAATAAATAGACAAAACAAGTCTATATTATTTAATAAAACATGCATTAATATATATATATATATATATATATATATATATATATATATACATATATATACATATATATATATATATACATACATATATATACACATATATATATACATATATATACATATATATATACATATATATACATATATATACATATATATATATACATTTATATACATATATATATACATACATATATACATTTATATATATACATATATATACATATATATATATACATATATATACATATATATATATACATTTATATACATATATATATACATACATATATACATTTATATATATACATATATATACATATATATATATATATACATATATATATATATATACATGTGTATATATACATATATATATACATATATATATATACATATATATATACATATATATATATACATATATATATACATATATATATATACATATATATATATATATATACATATATATATACATATATATATATATGTTAAATGTGGTATTTTTAGAAATTTATTTTGATAATTGAAAAGTCCTCATTTGGACGACTTTCTTTTTCTTTTCTTTTTTAAGCTTTTCACCCCAAGCATGGCTGGAAGCCACTAGCACGCAAGGAGTTACAGAAGGTTTGGAGGAAGAGCAGATAGGAGTGGTAAAGGAGAGGATGTGGACAAAGATAGTGGCTCGATCAAGGCAATGGGGTTACAGAAGATTTGGAGCGAGAGCAGATAGGAATGAAAGGGGAAAGGATGTGGAGAAGGGAAGTGGATAGATCAAGGCAACTGGATGATGTCGATTGACGTTACACTTAAATAGTTGGAGATTATATTTGTCAGGGAAACAGGAATAAGGAAGGGAGTTCCACAGGCGAGATGTGCGAGACATTGGAGTAGAGACGTCTACATCTCACAGTTTCAACAGTGACGGGGTGGGAACGGGATGCCAGCCTTGTAGGACGCTTAAATTCATGAGGCCCGGGAATTGTGGAAATTTAGTTATTGTGGGATCATTTGCAAACCATATCTGAAATAATGATCTTGAAAAAACGTAGCTGGATTTCAACATTATCCGTTGGTTTATATCAGTAGTCTTGTATACAGAAGTGTAAAAAAGGTTAAAATTAAAATCAAGAACACATAACAAAATACTGTATCCCTTTTCAGCCAATTATTTGCCATGCGAGATACACGCTTAGGCGATCATGTATCTTTCGATACATGACTGACGAGGCAGTTTTTTCCCCGCAGTAGGTTGCCATTTTTTTCTGCGATCGATCAGTTGCCACCCAAAGCTATAGAAACCCGGTTTGTTCTGCTATCCTCTTCTTCTCCCCCAATAGTTGGGTGGGGGAGAATTTGAGGATTCAACATGGAATTAGAACTCGGCTCTCCGATTCCTCAAACCGAGCCGCTATCCATTACTTCGCTGTGCCTCTGAGAGACTGAAACACTGACCAAACAGCCACAGTTTACAAACCAATAATTGGTCTGTCAAATTGAAATTGACAAATAAAAAGTCTACAGTGAGAGATAGAAAGAGAGGGGCGACAGTTGGACAATTATTTAAAAATACTTCCCCTCAACTCATATGTTGCTCCAAGATCTTGCTCTCACTGTATGGTTCATGTAATAGGGTCACGTGATATCGGTATATTTTGCAGACCAGAGTAAGGAAAGTTTTATATCTCAGTAACCACTTATGCTGGGATCATTAAATTTTGCCTGGCTATAAGTGTTGTTAACAGAGACAGATTAACAGCATAATTTTATCTTCACTTTGATCTCTTCATTTTTGGCAGTCTGGTCAGTAAAACAGAACCTATTCGAAAAAGACTTGACGATCTTTAAGCTACAAGCAAGGTAAATGAAGAAAACAATTACATAGAAATAACTCATTACATCAAGCAACCGATTAAACAACTTCAGGCCTGAATGTCCTGTTTTCTTAAACAAATCGATGGCTCACCCTCACAATGGAGGTGATTATTAAATAAAAAAGTTTGTATATCTTTTCAACATCTTTTTGATGTCGACCAAAAATGTTATCATTGGTAAAAAAAAACAAAAACACAAACAAAAAAAATGAAAATTATAGAATTTGAAATCTTTAATTTAAACACCATAAGAATAATTAAAAAATACGCTTTAAGTAGGAGCCCGAGGGAGTCGTCAGTGATGTTTTGACTTGGTTCATCAGGGAGTTTCGGGTCTATCAACATCATACTCCCCATCACCAATTCGACCCAATCAGGGGAGATCAATCCCTGATTCCCCCTCACAGTGAAACGCTAACAATTACTCTGGCCTTATTCCGCACATCCGATTGGATGTTTGTACAACCAATTCACTGCGAGAACTATCTTTTAAATGGCCCGCGATGTGGACTTGCTTCTTTTCTTTTGGTGGATAGCAGTTTCAATGGATAACCGAGGAGGTAATCTTAATATTCCTAAGTTTAATCACTTCCCTAAGTATTGTATCGTTTAAATATTTGCCGTTTGTATTTTATTCGTGCTTTTTTGGTGGGGTGAAACTTAAACTCAACCCTACTATCACATTTTATGGTTTAGCCCGATTCTTTAAATTTATTACAGGTTAACTTTAAATGGATATTTTCACTAAATTTAAATAATTGTCTATGAACATAGAGTATATTTCTTTTCCTGTACACACAAAAATAAAATTAAAAATAAAATAAAATAAAGTACAATAAGCACCATAATATTCCTTAACATTGATTTAAAACTATTTACAAATTTAAAGTCGTTTAAATACAATATATATATATATATATATATATATATATATATATATATATATATATATATATATATGAATCGCTTAAAACCGATAAGAAACTAATAAGATAAAGTAAAAATAATAGACAAACGATTTATTGTAAAAATCGAGAGAAAGAAACTCTATAAATACACTATGTACGTGTTACAATTCCAATTAAAATATACAAAATGCGAAAAAGTTCGTATAAATATAAAGTTAAAAAAGAACATGAGAATAATAGAAAAAAGTCTTACGAGATGAATCGGGGAGAAATCGCTAAAGGTAAATAGTAACTTAAAACTACCGCATTTAAAATGGGTTTAACATAAAAACAATATATTTACAAATAACCCAATTTACCAATTGACATGATATTTTCGTTGACTGTACTTGTACAAATCAAGTTATGTATTTAAATATATATATATAAAAAAAAAAACGATGATTATATGATTGTCATGTTACAATTATATAATAATTATTTACAGATTAAATGGCTTAATAATTTTACTTTGTAGTCCAAGAGCTATCACGCTTAATCCATAACCATTTTGCAGTCCTTTCTGCTGTATTAATGATGGTCCGAATCGCGTTTCTTTTGTTAGCACCAACTAAGCCAATATCAGTTAGGGCTTTGCATAGAGACCTTGCAGCAAAATCCCTTACACCCACCTCGATTGGTAAACAGCTTGATTTCCATCCATTGTTTTTACAACTCGTTATTAATTCGTCATATTTTAACATCTTCCGTTCGTGGGCTTCTTCTGTATGCTCTTCCGACGGCACTGTTAGTTCCCACATTATTACTTTCTTAATATTGTTAGAGAAAAAATACTAGTCCCAGAAAGTATCACTCCAACAAAAAATGTTATAAGATACCACAAACGATTATGGACATGTTCCCAACTTCTCCAAAAAAAAAAAGAGCAAACGGAACAAGGTAAGAGCTCTTATATAACTCAAAATAAACTTTCAAGTAAATTAGCATCGTTTCCAATTCGTCCTCTTCGTATAGAGCCAGATTGGTGTTGTTGCAATGGATGCCCCTTGAATCACTCCATGCTGTTATGCACGTGAAACAATGTTTCCGGCAAGAGCGGATGTTTATGCTGCAAATAATCTCGGACGAAATCATTCCCTTACAACACACATACTTCAGTGCTTTCTCACGAGCAGGGTCTAGAATGGTAAAACAAACGGGGTCTAAAGTACGTTTTCTCGCTTACCAAGCACGAGTGCAAGTGTCAAATGACCAATGACCTAAATTCTTCCAAATCGTAGCTTGAAGATAGACACGAAGACTATGGGTCAAAGCTGACCGTTTAGTTGGAATCAGTCTGTAATTTCTCCGACGATGTTGCGGCATATTCATACACTTGATGCACCTGAGGGAGTTCAACGTATCGCCTGGTTTTTCTATGCAAAAGTCCGCGATCCCGCAGGGGTGATCTGGGCAGAAGAATCGGTTGCATCAGCTAAATTAACGCAAAAAGACTGGATCATATTTGATTTATGAATAGGCGCGATCATCTCAAATTTCCCTCGCCCAAATTCAGCTGACACTGAGTGACATCAGCCCTATGCCTGGATGACTGACAAGTTTTTACAGAACGTTTACAGAAGAGTTTGTCTTCTCTGCAATTTCACGGATGCTGAGTAAATTCTTCATCTTTTCCCCCCAGACATCTTTCCCTCGGAACGCATATAGAATTCAGCCATGTCTAGGGAAAGTAAAAATAATATGGATGCCTGTATCATGTGTCATTCAGTTAGTTATGCGCTATGCATGATACACGCATAGGATATCATGTATCTTTCGATGCATGACTGACGATGCAGATTTTTCTCCCGCAGTAGGTTACCATTTCTTTCTGCGGTAGGCTAGATTCTATCCAAGGCCATATAAGCCGGTCTGTCCTGCTATTTAGGGGGGAGAAGAAGAGGAATCATACCTTTCCCAACTGAATGTAATAGATTTGACTGGAATTCGAAATCGGCTCTCCGATTCCTCAATCCGAGCCGCTATCCATTACTCCACCGTACCCCACTTCAATATTGGTGACGTAAATTGCTGAATTCAAAGCCGTATTTGGTGTTGAGACAGTGTCTCTAGATAAAATAACAAGCCACCGGAAGTTGTCTAAATATGATAAGATATGGTGTGGAGATCGTACTGGATAAGCCATTAGCCAGAATGCCGTTGGCACCAATGGGCACAAGGACACAAGGAAATCAATAAAAAAAAAATTAATATATTTTCTTTTATTGAGTGTAGTCCATTTCATTTAGTTTCTTTAGTCTTCCCAAACTAGTGAGCTTATTTCGGTGTCTATGATCCCCGCACAGGCATAATGTTTCCAACTAAAAACTCTTTGCTGCTTTCCTGGAAAACCACCTCATTTAATAAACTTGACCTTTAGTTCCGACATATCAACCTCAATAGGTTATTTAATGCCGACACGACATTTATTGTTGGTAATATTTTTGTCCAAAAATGTATTGCTGGTAATAATGTTTTGCTGGTAATAATTTTTTGCTCAAAAAGCAATTGCTAGTAATATTTTTTTACAAAGATTTATTGTTGGTATTAACACCTATTTTTAAACTTTCATAGTGTTTTGACCCCAGTTTGGGGGTCAACTATCTTAAACTTGTATTGCATTACAACATTTCTCTTAGAACCCGAATAACACAAAGCGGATATATCGGTAGCTTAAATAATACAACATGAAACATTTTAATCAGCAGCATTCAAGAAAAGATAAAAATAGAGGAATTAAACAAAATTCTTGTATTCCTTACCATTTACTCTGGGTTGTTCACCCTTGGGTGATTGTTCAAATCATTGATCCAGTACAGTCTAAATAAAGTCAATGTTCAAATAAGTGTCAGTCACTTGAATCTATTAGCTGCTACTATCTGATCTATAAGAATATGAAGCAATTACAGATTATATTGCAATATAACTTCACATACGAAACATCAATAATTTGACATCGTAGTGCTCAAATAACTCGTAAGTCACATTCGAAATGAACTATGCATGAAAACCATTTACAAGTGTAAACTACTCAAGTGGCGAAGAACCATGTTTCCCTTTATAGCACCAGTTTTCTGCTCAGAAAAAGACGACCGTAAAAATTCCCCAAGGTGGATGAGAGAGGAGGTTTTATTTTCCTGCAGGGCATAAAATTCGGCTTCTAATGATAAAAAACATGTCTTTATAACATTTGTTTCCGGGTAGACATTATAGTCACTCTATGTCGACCGGACTATAGAGGAAATTAATGAAGAGTTTACCTAATATGGTTGAGTAAATAGTTAGATGAAAAGAAACTAGCATAGGTAGTAAAAAGATTAAAATTAATAAGAGCAATAAAAGACAGGAAGTTGTGGGGAGCCATGGTCACTCACAACCTAAAAGGAGATGGCACACAGAAAATGAACCATAAAAAAATGATTTTTCTTTTTTTTCTGTTGCAGTCCAACAGTATCTCAAAACTAATTTTAAATTTTACGACTGTATCTCAAAATAAACTTAAAATTTTTCAATAGTATCTCATAATAAATTATTATCTCCAAATACATTTCCTACTAGTGAAAGATCTCTTCGTCACTAGTGGACTGTCTTGGTTGATCAGCGACAATAATTTTAGTAGATATCCTAATTCGAACGATTCCCTTTCATTCGCTTAAGCCTGACTTGCTTCTTGCTTGCGAATGGGGAAATTAAGCGTTCAAACACCCAAATAGCACCAAGCAGCCATTCAAACAGATTCAAAAAGAAGGAGCGAGATATTTAAGAGAGTGTTAGAGGGAAAGAAAGCGACTGGCGAATGCTCAATACTGGTTGGTACCCAGCAACAGGACGTCCATGATGGATTTGTAGAGTCAAATGAATGGCTCCATTCTCGTGCTCCGGATGTCATCATAGACTGTCAGTATCGGATTAATAGCACCATACGTCATATTGATTCGCGAAACAACTGTCCCGGTTGACTTTGATGATCTGAGGGGTTAGTAAATCATTTAAGCTGTGATGACGTTCAAAGTAGCACCATTAATTTCATTTAATGTGGATTTAAGTATCAAAGACAAAACTCGCTTTGAGAATGAGTTGCTCTGTATATCGTTCGGGGGGTGATAATCGAGGTATATGCTAAACCTTTCTATCACAAGAGAACTGAGTCATTTATATTCGTCAAATAGCGGGAAGTAACGGTGTTGCTAAAATCAAGCCGAGAATATTATAACGGTTTTAGACGCTATATTCTTATTAATTTACTGCTGTTAGATGATATTAATTAAGCTTTCTTTTTTTAAAATAAATTGATCACAAGCAAGGCAGTAAAGCCACTACGACTCAAGTGGTTACTGAGAGTGAAATGATAAGAAAAACAGTGGAGAGTAAAATAGAAGAGTAATCAAGAAGACAGTAGATATCTACAGGTTGCGATGAATAAATTGTCGTGTATATTACGCAAAACCGAAAATAACACCGACATCTCATTTTAACAGATATACACGGTGCGATGGATAAATTATCGTCTAAATGACTCAAAATAAAAAAATAACACTGACTTCTCATTTTAACAGATAAACACGGTGCGATTGATAAATTATCGTCTAAATGACTCAAAAATAAAAATTACACTGACTTCTCATTTTAACAGATAAAAACGGTGCGATTGATAAATTATCGTCTAAATGACTCAAAAATAAAAATAACACCGACATCTCATTTTAACAGATAAACACGGTGCGATGGATAAATTATCGTCTAAATGACTCAAAAATAAAAATAACACTGACTTCTCATTTTAACAGATAAAAACGGTGCGATGGATAAATTATCGTCTAAATGACTCAAAAATAAAAATAACACAAACATCTAATTTTAACAGATATACACGGTGCGATGGATGAATTAAAATCTAAATTACGAGAAAATGATGATAACACTGACAGCTCATTTTCAGAGATCTATTTAAAAAATTATACAAAATATCTTGAAATACTAAAATTAAATTTATTCAATAAAATCGCCATTGGCTTCAATCACGGCGTCGAGAAGACTTCAGAATCTCTTACGAATTTCTCCTTGTTTAATTTGGCGAATGCTGCCATAATCCTTGCCTTCACTTCATCTATGACGTTACAAGGATATATTTTAGTCTTTCGCTCAGCTGCACCCCACGCATAATAATCAAGGGGGTGCAGTCTAGGGAGTTAGGTGGCCAGATTTAGGGATTGATGTGGTCGCAGAAATTGTCTAACAGTCATGACTGGGTTTTCCTGCTGTCTTCCAACAGCCACCCTCTTGATCCACTACTTCACTACCTCCTCAATGCATTTGATGTAGGCTTCCTTGTTGAGTCTGAGATCCTCACCAGGAAATTCGGAAGTTCATTTCTTGTCTGAATGATCAGATTGAGTATTTCGAGCAATCATACCATCGTAATTACTATCAGACTCATCCAACTCATTACGAATCATCTGCACTGTCCTCAGATTGACATCCAACCACTCTGAGATGTTCGTATTGGAGCTTCCAGCGCGAATGCCAAGCAGTACAGCATACCATTTCCAAATTTTTAGCCAAGTGAATTGCAAGATGATGCTTTTCTTCTTACAGACGATGCCCAACTGACCCTACTATACTGTGCAGTCGACAAAATCAAAAACAACGAGCATGCGCAAAATTAAAAAGACGTCTGGGCAGCCCTAGTTCTCCATATATCCCGCCCAGGCTCGTAGCGCACTAGCGCTACTCCATCGTCTCTCAAGACGGACGGATGCCTACGATGACGGATTTACCTGAAAGTCGATGTTAGAAGCTGGACCGGAATTCGATCTCGGTTCACAGATTCCTTTTACTGTCACTAAACGTGTCACCCATCACTTAGCTTTCCTAACTTGAAAGCAAGATGTATAAAGACACAACGTTGTAGTCAAAATAGTTCAGGATTTGGAGAGATCTTGTGGAATCAGGTCGAAGTCTTTGATAATTATAAAGGATTGTTGGTGTTATGATAGAAGTCGTATAGTATTATTATTTAGGGCGTGTGTTGGTGTGATTCTTAAGGGCGCTGGAGCTTCAATCGGCGAAACGAGTTCGAATTCCAGCATCGCATGTTGGATACTTTTTCGCAATAATTCTCTTGAGAAAATGCATGAAACCACCTTAAATAATACTATTGGTTATTTTTACTGATTTTTACCAGTTATCAACACTTTTCCGGGTTATTTAAAGCAGATTTATATTTTGGAGTGTCAGCATTTTTGTGTGTGTGAATATTACATTACATATTTTTAGAGACAACAATGATTTTCCAGAAACACCTCCTAATATAGATCTACCAGGGTTACTGCGCGTAAGGAAATGTAAAAAACGCGACTGGTAATCGGATTCGGCTGTCCAATCTCTTATTCCTAGCCGTAAATAGCACGATAGGCTAGTCGTAATATTCTAGGAAAACAACCAACGTAGAGAAGACAACACTGAATTCCAAACTAGGAAGAAGGTAACGAAAATGCATTACATTATATTTTCCAATAAAGTATAGCAATTACTAGATAAGTGAAAAGAAAGCTCTGAAGAGACATGAACGTCGACATTATGAAGTTTATGATATTTTTATTGACAGATAATAGAACAATAGATTTAGGAAAGCGGAGTCGTCCAGTCGACGCGGAAGATCGGTGAAGACAAACTTTACAAGAAATGTAATAGATTTAATTTAAATGTTTGAAATACGAGTTTTTATTAAAGTTCAAGCACTCGTGTCATGAATAATGGGAAAATGGATAATTATCGCAGGTGGCATTTTAATAAGAGGATGATATGGAGGCGCCATTTTTTTAATTGTGCCTCGATAATTTAAAAAGTCCTCATCCCACATGTGGCAGTACTTAAGTTAAAATATGGCGGCTATAAAAAATAAATTTTACACTTTCTCCCTCTACAATAGATATTTGTCACAATCGAAAAAATCCTCACTATTTACATTATTCGGACTATTGTCCTCATCTTTGTCGACATGTTTATCACAACGTTTCGGCCGGTGGCTGGAACGTCGAACCCTTTATTTCGCTTTTGGGGCAGACTGTTCTAGTTCCACGTCTAATGTAGTAGATATTTTTTGTTAACTCCCCTCTAAAATTTCTCCACTGCCTTAACGAGGTATTGAACTCACACTCTTTGGGTCCTCTCACTGGATCTAACCAACGCCTTTATCCACTGTGCCATGTGTCCTTGAGGACATCTGGGTATGAATTCCTGGGTATTATAGACCTAATGTCTTCAGCAACATATTTTTAACAGTGCTCATATTGCAATTTTTGTTGTTATTATCTCTTTACTCTGGCATTCCTTCTTACTGGTTCCCATACTGTATTCATTGCTATGCTTGGTCGACTCAGGAGATTTTTTATGTGCTGATTCCTTAAGTTTACGAATTTTCCAATGATGTACTTTGTCTATGTCCTATGATCCCACAGAGGGCGGTGATCTCCCTTTTCTCTCCATATGTGGTCAGCCACGCCTGTTTGTTCCACTTCTCCTCGTGTTACAGCTTTCTGGTGTTCTTGAAGCCTTAGCTTAAGGGGGCGGCCTGTCTCCCCTTTATATATCTCTCCGCGGCTGCACGGGATGGCGTAGACACAGTCTTTAATTATGTCATCCTCTATGGAGAGGGGTCTTACTCGGGAGAGATATGTCCGAAGTGTCGTCGCAGAAAGACAGATACGAAAAACTTCAATTCATCTTTATCAATTTAAACGTAGTAATGTCAAATAAAGACACCGGAACAAGGAACGGGCTGTTCATGCTCGGAATGTTATGAAAAAGAGCAATACAAATGCAGAATGGCGTGTACCTCTGTTTTATAGTCTACGTGAATGTGTTTGAGAAATTACGCCACAGAGATCTGTTCGAACGCAAGGGGTTACAGAAGGTTTGGAGGAAGAGCAGATAGGAGTGGTAAAGGAGATGATGTGGACAAAGATAGTAGATCGATCAAGGCAAGGGGGTTACAGAAGATTTGGAGCGAGAGCACATAGTAATGAAAGGGGAAAGGATGTGGAGAAGGGAAGTGGATAGATCAAGGCAACTGGAGATGTCGATTGACGTTACACTTAAATAGTTGAACATTGTATTTGTCAGGGAAACAGGAATAAGGAAGGGAGTTCCACAGGCGAGATGTGCGAGACATGAAGCTCCTACCAGGATTCATCATTAGCAGTCACAATCTTAACAATATAAGATACGTAGATGACACTGTACTGATAGCAGACACAGAAAAGAAATTACAAAACTTCCTACCGAAGGTAGGGAAACAGAGCAAGAAGAATGGACTAAGCATAAAATACAAGAAGAAAGTATACATGTTCATCTGCAAAAGGATGAGCCCGAAATTCAATTTACAAGTCACGGACACTAAGTGTGGAAATTAATTATCTATGAAGTCATTTGACAGATGATGGTAATTGCGACGCTGAGATCCGAAGACGTATTGGAATAGCCAAAAATGCATTCCAAAAGCTAGGCAGAGTATTAAGAAAAGGGGTGTTAGAACTGATCAGCAACCTTGATATATTTGGGAAAGATATTTGAATAATCAAGAACCTATACTGGCAGCAAACGGCCTGCATGCGCGTAGAGAATTTCAACAGATATACATAAACAGTAAGAGACGTACGCCAAGGATGTCTTCTCACCGGAGTTATTTAACCTATACTGCGAGGTAATTCCGAGAGAATTGCAAATCTCAACGCAATTCATCATTTGCGGCCACAACCCTGGCAATAACCCTGGTAGATCTATATTAGGAGGTGTTTCTGAAAACTATGCATTTTCCATTACTTCATGACACGAGTGCCTGAACTTTAATAAAAAAACTCGTATTTCCAACATTTAAATTAAATCTATAAAATTTATTGTAAAGTTTGTCTTCAATATAAGATACGCAGATGACACAGTACTGATAGCAGACACAGAAAAGAAATTACAAAACCTCCCACATAATATAGCGAAGGAGAGCAAGAAGTGTCTATGCATAAAATACAAGAAGACAGAATGCATGGTCAGTAGTAAAAGGATGAACTCGAAATGCGATTTACAGACCGGGGACACTAAAATCAAGCAGGCGAGGAAAGTTATATATCTAGGAAGTGCTTTGACAGAGGACGGTAAGTGCGACGCTGAAATTCGAAGTCGTATAGGAATGGCCAAATACGCATTCCAAAAACTAGTCATAGTATTATAAGACTGGAGGATTTATTTGGTAACAAAGTAAAGATTCCTGAACTGCTAAGTGACATCTGTCCTCCTTTACGACAGCAAATGTTGGTCGGTCCCCTCCTGAAGTAACAGGGCACATAAAAAGGAAAATACAGATACAATGTCAACCCGTTTCTCGATTTTTGTAAGTGTTAGCTGTAATTTGCATTTGCAGATATCAGGTTTCGCAGCAGTTTCACGTCATTGATACTACCGTACTAATGATAGTGTCCTTTTGTTCTAAATTCACCGTAATACGCTGTTGATACAGTTGCAAACTTGACATTTGTAAACAAAAAGTAAAGCAAATATAACTATTTATGAAGTCATGGATAGGTTTAACACTTTACAATAGAATCCCTGACAACCGGACTAAGAAGGCGTTCCGGATATGAGGAATTGGTTACAAAATCCGGATATGAGGCATTAAATTTAGTTTAATATTTATTTTCAGTGTTTTATAGTAAACAAAATAAGCTAATCATGAGTGAAATATAACGGAATTGATTTTAAGGAAAAAGAAATAAATTATGTAATGTTAATGAAAATTCATTAAATTAAGTATGTCACGTATGCAAAACAAATAATGTAACGAGTATTTTTTAATCGCTCTTGCATGATGATTCTTTCTCTTCTAATGTCATTCTCAACTTTTTCCGCATTTCGTTTTGCTTTTGTTCTTGATTTTTTATTAAAGGAAATACACTTTTTAACTGTGCATGCGTTATTGCAATCATCATTGAATGCTGGCTTTCTTACCATAAAACTGGTAACCATTTCATTAGCTTTTTCAATTTCAGTTTAGGTTTCAAAACAATCATGTTTTCCATTTCCTTGTTCACTGTGACAGTACGAACCCTGGAGAATATTTTCTTTGGAAGATTTTATATCATACTATGTTGAACTCAGCCATTAGATACAATGAACTTTCAACAGCGTCTAGTCAACTCCAAAGTTGTTCTTTTCCTTTTATTCTCATCATCTATTGCACAATAAAAAACATTAGGTTGGAATAAGTTGAGGGATATGAGGTATTCCGGATATGAGGTATTCCGGATATGAGGGATTCCGGATATGAGGGATTCCGGATATGAGGCATCCTATTGTATTTAGATTATGAACAGAACCTCCAACTTCTTAAATGATAAAAACTCGATATTTGTCGATTCTGACAAATATGGGCAGTGCCTAATGAATTCCAAAAGAATGTATCCTATTTTATACGAGCAGATCAGTTAACGTAAATCGTACCCAAAATCTTCATCTTTGTGTAAATGGAAGGCGGAATAGGGGAGCCGTATACTTGGCAAAATACGAAACCTGTTAAGGGTCACGAGAGACAGGAAGTTGTGGAGGGCATTGATCGTCGATATTCTGAAGGCACGTGGCACATAGAAGAATATTTTTAGCAATAATAGTCTACCACACAAACTGATTTTTTTCTTCAGATGTCTCTGTCTTGACAGCGAACAACCTCATACTGAATCTTTTCCCGACATTTCCCGACCAATATTAGCGGACCGTGGCATGATACTGAAGTGAATCGTTATAATCTTTGTATTATCTGAAGATACCGAACAAAGTCTCCACTTTCAAATGGACAATTATCTAATACATCGCCAAATAACCACCATTTTCCATCCCAACGAACAGCAGAGTGTGCCTGCCTGCAGGACAACCATCCCGTGTGTTTGATTCCTCGAGGTAAGAATTTTATTATAATTGCCCCAGGGGTCGCACCACGCTGAGGTGTATTTGTGGCAAATTCCTTTCGGGAATGACAAGAATGTGGCGGGAATGCGAGTGCCATCTTCTAATAATTTTCCCATCGTCTGAATATGTAATTTAATACGAAATGTACTTAAACTTAATTATTCTAATATCCGCTGACGTTATTTAAAACGCTAATTCTATGTATGTATAGATCTAAGGATATATAAAGCAATTGATATATCAGACAGTGGATTATCTATACATATCAATATTTAATGTATCTATAAAACAAGGTTTTTAATACTGACTTTCAAAGAAAACGAGGTTTCAAATAAAAAGAAGCAAAGATCATTCAAGTTGAAACTAATAATAAAGTATTATTAATAATGTAGAATATAAACATTTGTTAAAACAAAAATATTTTAGATAAAAGTAAGTACGTGTTTCGTTAATCAGTATAGTATAGCTGTCCACTCTTGCTGAAGTAACATTTGAAACCCGACTTGGATGAAAAAAAATATTTTATCATTATGGAATTCCATATCACATATTGCATGCAACACAAGAGAGACTGTTATATTTTCAATTTGATACTTGTCCAATCGTTACTAAATACTTTATTTTCATATACCGTGTGTAACAGCAAAATTATCCAAATGGTGTAACAGCAGAATTGTCGATCCCACAAAATGTTTAATATCTAGCAAAAACATTAAACTAATTGCCTTTCTTTTTCTCAGGTTTTCAGATCTGACGTTGAACCATCTTCATACAATTTGTCGTAAGAATCAGAGGAAAATCCTTTGAGTTATTCAGCCAGTATGAGAACAGGTTAAAATCGTTTTGTGTTAGTTTCACTGTTTTTCCAAATGAGCAATGGTGAGAGGAAAAAGACCCGTCAGGCTTTCACTAATGGTAACAAAATTCATAATCTGTTTCCCATCTTCAAAGTCAATTCAAGAAGCCTCAAGGGAACGGAGAATAAGTTTTATAAGTTTTTATTTTCATATATCGTGTGTAACAGCACAATTGTCCAAATGGTGTAACTGTGTAATTGTCCATCCTAGAAAATGTTTAATATCTAACAAAAACATTAAACTAAATGCGTTTCTTTTTCTCTGCTTTTCAGATTACAAGGTTAACCATCTTTATACCATTTGTCGTAAGAATCAAGGGAAAATCCTTTGAGTTATTCAGCCAGAAGGAGAACAGGTTAAAATCGTTTTGTGTCAGTTTCATCGTCTTGCCAAATGAGCAATGGTGAGAGGAAAAATCATTCAGGCCATCAGTAATGGTACCAGCATTGATAATGTGGTTGACATCTTCAAAGTCTATTCAAGAACGCTCAATGGAACGGAGAATAAGTTTTAAAATTGAAAATTGAGGAAAACTGAATCAGTAGGTCACAACAGAAAGGGAAATCATCATTACAACTTAGAGCTAAAGAGATCAATTATTAAACTTAATTTATAATACTTTTGGCACGTGAGAGAGAAGTTTCGCCTATGACAGTCCAAATAGCAGTGAAAAATGACTTGAAAATAAAATCGTACGTGAAACCTATGAGGCATCTCCTTACTCCTGGACTGAATGTTAGAAGGTTAGAGAGGGCGAAGTACATCTTGAACTAGTTGGAAAATGACCGCGGAATAATAATAATAATAATAATAATATATATATATATATATATATATATATATATATATATATATATATATATATATAGTGGTACACGCTTGGAAAAACCTTAGGTATTTCGGCTTGCAGTTAAACAAACCAATACCCAAGGAAAAATGAGGAATAAAGAAGTAAGAACTAAGAACATGAAATTGAGGCGAAAACAATCGTCCTGAATTCAAGCTCAGAGTCCAAAGAAAATAATCCTCCAAAACGAGTAAAAGTAACTACGTAAAGGACTCAATACATATATATATATATATATATATATATATATATATATATATATATATATATGTGTGTGTGTGTGTGATTTATTTCAATATTTAATGTGCTTCTGATCCTTAGCTATGATTTATTAATGATGAACATTACATTTCCGTTTACGATCGAATTCATCACGATTCTTCCGCTAAGCTTGGAGAGTAATTATCTATTCTTATTACTTAGAGTCCAGTAGTGTTATAAAAACTTCGGAGAATTCCAGTAAGATACATTTAATCATTTCAACGGTTCAAATCGGACAATTTTGCTTTTACGCAATTTGGACAATGCGACTTTTACAACTGCTATAACATGTAAACGCTACGTTTTTGTTTTCTTTATTTTACAACTATGATAATGATTGCTTAAAGAATTGCAGTCAGAGTTATGATACACTCTCTGTGATAAAAGGATTTGACTTTAAGGTCAGTGACAAAAGCGAGTAATGGTTCGTAAAACCAGCAGCTCTCGACGAACATGTGGCAAAATAAACGGTTGAACAACATCCAAGCACAACAAATGACACATTGTTGGCAGAAAATGGTCCTTTACAAAGTCCCCTCAATCGACAACTCCATAAGCAAGACCTTGCAAATAGACTCTTTCGTGGATCTATTCATAAACTGAACCCATAGTTGAGGGAACAGAGGTAGATTAGTACATTTACCAGGGGTATTGGGCGTAACTGAATGTTGGAATGCGAACCCAGCTCTTCAGGAACAACGAGGTGGAAACTTTTTCAAACAACTGCAGACAAATCTACGAGATTTGTCTGCAGTCTAATTTTAACTGGTGATGAAAACTATATATATTTTCTTAATCCTAATAAGATACGAGGGTCATTCAATAAATGAGGTGAATTTTTCGGTATAAGGACTTCTAATACAGATAGTACTTTGTAATACAGAATGGATCTTAGTTAAAGTTTCTGGGAAAAAGAGCAAAATATTTGCTGACCAGCATCATGAGAATTGTCAGTACGCTTACAAACTCAGCTACGATGAATTGTATATTCATGCTTCCGGTCCTTTACCCAATTTAATAGGTATATTTTTGAGGCATTTTCCATTATCTCGCATGGCTCCCAAGTTGAATTGTGAGATTAGAACGCGGGTTTCATGGTCGATATATATAGACCATATACGAGGGTCATTCAATAAATAAGGTGAATTTTTCGGTATAAGGACTTCTAATACAGATAGAAGCTTACTTTTTTATTATTTTTCAATGTAGTCTCCCAGCACTGTCACACACTTTTCCCATGTGTGCACAAGTTTCCCTATTCCCTCAGCGTAAAAACCTTTGGACTGATGTCTCAGCCAGTTGCTCACAACAATTTTGACTTCATCGTCACTTTTAACCTTGTGACTCTCGTGAACGCTTTCAAGGGACCAAACATGTGAAAGTCTGTAGGGCCAAGGTCTGAGTTGTAAGGTGGATGAGGGAGCAGTTCCCAGCCCAACTCGTTGATGGTCTGCACCGTTTGGGCTGCTGTGTGAGGCCTTGCGTTGTCATGATGCAAGATGACTCCTTCTGACTAATGACCCCTGCGTTTGTCCCAAAAGATAAGCTCAAAGTCCTTGCAATGTCATGCACTGTCACCCTTCTGTCAGACTGAATGAGGTCATTGACTGATTCGATCACCTCAGGAGACCTCACTTCTGTAGGCCTCACAGGCCTGTTTTCATCCTCAACACTGCTCCGTCCTTCTTTAAACAATTTAGCCCGCTTGTAGACATTTGTTTGGCTGAAACATGTGGCACCATATACTAGGAATTTCAACTGGTTTGCACCCTTCAGCAACCAAAAACTTGATAACTGACTGCTGTTCAATCCTGGAGCATGCTTCTTTGTCGGCCTTCTTTGTTAATCGCCAAAACTCTCAAAGGTTTTTGTGTTTTTTTAATCTGCAAAATAAATTAAATCCATGTGAAAAAGAAGTAAAACAATTAAAAAAAAAAGAGTAAGCTTCTATCTGTATTAGAAGTCCTTATCCCGAAAATTTCAACTTATTTATTGAATGACCCTCGTAATTCAATGGTTCCGTTTCAGCTAGGTTTCTGAACCTGAATTTCATGTCTGGCTGAATTTCGAGAGGGTATTGCACTTTGAGCCTATCCAAGATGGCCGTGCCGTGAACAATGCTCAAATACTGCAACGGGTAATATAATTACCGTCTTTTCGAAGCCATAGCACAATTCCCGCGTGGAAAGAGATTCAAAAATCAACAATAAGGTTGCAAATGAATGCGAGGAGTTCCTTTTTGTCAAATCCAGCGAAATGTTGTAATTGAATGAAATTGAGCTTCCGGTACAGCAATTGAAACAAACAATGGAATATATTATGATGAATAAACGAGTCTTGTATGTAATGTTTTTGAATTATTAATTCACTACAGACACCATTACCAATGCCACATCTACAAGATGCTACTAACGATGTTGGACTCTATGTCAATGCCTCTAAAACTGAATCCATAGCTTCAACCAGCAAGGTTGTATACAAACTGTCTCAGGAGAATCAACAAAACCTGTCGAATCATTTAGTGAGCGAAATAAAGGGTTCAGTTCGACATTCCAACCACCTGAACAAGGCCGGAGCGTACGACGGCCGAAACGTTGTAATAAATATGGCGACAAAGATGAGGACAATAGTCCGAATAATGTAAATAGTGAACATAATACCGCATCTCAGAAATATAGACAGATTCTTATTCTTTGTAGATCTTAGAAATGTTTATTTTTTATCACCCCTATCAATCCCTGTTCTGCCGGCAATTAGACAGTCATGTAAGGTAGGTTACTGGCTCTTCTCGTCTGTCTGTTTCTTAATTTCAGTCTGTAATTTATTTTCTCATCTTCCCCAAGAATGCTTTCTTCATTATATACCCGAATGATTTCAGCTCTCTCTATCTTTCTGAAGCTAAGTATAACTTAATTTTGCATCCGTTTTCTTTTAAAAAAATCCTTTTTCGTCAAATGTTCATTCTACGGTATTCTTCGCATTTTTCTGAAGAAGCACCTCTCTCATACTTCAGATCTCTTCTTCATCTGTGGGGAAATTACCCAGCATTCACTGTCATACACGAGGATGGCTACTGTATAATATTTCAACACTTTTTTTTTAAGAAAATTTTTATGTTACCTAATGCTGTATTTAGCTTTTGGGAGGCATCTTTTTGCTATTCAATGCGCCGTATAATTTCGGTGTTATATTTTCTGTACCCCGTTAAACACAACTTCCCAGATACTTAAATTGTCTTACTTGCTTGCCTATTTAGGTACGTTATTCAAAAATCAAACAAATCCTTAAGGCGATGGTAGTTATTTGTATGAAGAAATTTCATCTCAAGATATTTTTTATAGTGAGCCATGGAAATGTGAAAGATATAAAATTCCATGAAACCATTCATAAAGTTACCTTATTTTAGCAGGTTTTTCCTCAAATTGTACAGTATTTGGGAAATAGTCTCCTATTCAACTACTTTGCCTTCCAAAGCCTGCGAATTCCATACCGTTAAGTATATTTGCTTATCTGAAAAATACGTCATATGAGAGAATGGAGAAAAACCGGATATTATTCACAATGAAATGAGTAATCATTATATGCCCGGTGGCAGGTGGAAGAGAAGCAGATATTACTGTAAGCTAAATAGGCCCTGTATTTCAAGAATCACTTCAACATTTCGATACGAAAGTTCTTGTGATGAGAAGAAATCAGCGAATGAAAACTTAATATTCCTATGTCTTCCGGGGTAACACGGGTACGTTGAATCCGTTTAGAGCCTGTTCTACTAGGACTGCCATTTTCGAAATTTTTCTATAAAATCTGTGATTGTACCATAACGTAATTGAAGCAGATGATATGATGAATGTTTTCCGACCGTTTTTTCAAACAAAATGTGCAATTTCATAAAGCTTGCAGGGTAACATGAACGAATAGATGCAACAACAGCATAACTACAGAATTTTAATTGCACAGTCTTATTAATTAAGGGAGAATTATAATAAATAATCGTAATTTTTAATTAAAAAATAGGGACTGAATAAAAGCGTTGTCTGGACATCCTTTCTTCTTCTATGAGGTGCGTCTCTTCCGGACCGTTGTGACCATCGCTCTCCACATTTCCATGTCCTTTGTAACTGATTCGAAATACTGATCTTTTAAAAATCTCTTAGACTCTGCTCTGTCATCCATATAGACAAGTTCGTTAGGTAGTTAATACATTGATTTCGGCTGATCTTCGTTGCTACCTGTGAGTGTCAAATGTTCCAAGCCCTCTCTCCTCATTGTGTGCCTTAGAATGTATCATCAATACTAACTAAAATCTACTTTTGTTTGATAATCGTTTTTTAATTGCTTATAGACTTTATCAACAATTGTGTCTTGTTACATTTTAAAATTATTATGGACACTACTGTACTTTATCCTCAATAAGATTGTATAGTTAGAATAGGTGTAGGTTCATGTATGTGCATACCTATATATATATATATATATATATGTATATATATGTGTGTATGTGTATGTATATATATATACATATATATATATGGACGTGTATGTGTGTGTGTGTATATATATATATATATCTATATATATATATATATGTGTCTGTGTGTGTGTGCGCGTATGTTTAACTCTCCGTTTCTGTGTTTTTATATATGCAAGTATTTGTATATGTGTTTGTATATATGTATATTTCTATGTTTATGTTTATATATTTATATGTATGAATATTTATATATATATATATATATATATATATATATATATATATATATATATATATATATATATATATATGTATATGTATATATATAGGGCTGTATGTGTATATATGTATGTATGAATATATATTTATATTTGGTTTGTTTACATTTTTCCGTTGCTGTGTGGGTTGATATATTTATGCTTGCTTCTGTACGTGTATATATGTATATGCGTATATTTATGTGTGTATATGTGTAGATATATTTATGTATATGTGTGTATGCGTGTATATGTATATATGTGTGTATATATTTGTCTATGGGCAGGCTTTTCTGTGCTTCTGTCTGTAGTGAAGAATTGGTGTACACCCTATACATATATCTGTAGGCAGTTCCTCTTTTCTTGCACCTAATGTACTGATGGTGTATATAGACATATATGTGTGTGTAGATATCTACATATGTCTGCGTGCTTATGTATTATAACCTGACTGTGTATTTTTTGTCTTTCGCAAGATGTCATCATTCCCTGTCTATGCTTAGAATTCAAATGTATCCATGTTGTCATGAAGTTAAGAGCAGTCGATCTTAACGTTTATTCCAACTTAATTTCAATAAAAACAAAATAAATAGAATAACATATGTATTTTTTACTCAGTAATTTTATAATTTTAAACATAACAGAGATTAAATTTAGATTTTAAAATGGGTAATTTTTAATCTTAATTTAAAATGTTATCGTATAATTTAATACTTATTAGAATAAATTCTATTTTAGTATAACCCCAACTTTAAAGAATTTAATAGTTATTATAACCCTACCTCGTTATCAAGTTTTTTCTATTCTCGTATACTTGTATTTTGATTGGTCATTCCAGCTTATGTAACAGCGTTTCCCCTTGTGAGGGGTGGCTAATAAATTTGAACCTTTTAAAACTCTTTATTCTACATTCAACATCATCACTTAAAAAGACACTAGAGGGGTTGAAACAAAATGACTATTTGTGTAGTGATTTTTTAACATATTTATGTAATGATTTTCAAATAAATAATTATATTTGCTCTACTCTATATTGAGCACTTTTTAAGAATTGTAATTATTGTTTATTGGAATTTATTCTGTATACACCAATCCTATACTTGTATATATATATATATATATATGTATATGATGGTGTATAAAAATTGTCCATACTGACCATTGTCCCAAGCGCTTTCATCCGTTTTGTTAGCCATTTTCAAGGGGAATTTGTTTTGGTGTTGCCATTTACTTTTCAGGTTTTGACTTTTTTTCGGCCAATGCAATGCTCTTATACTCGAATCGCGTTCTCCTAGCTACTGACGTTTTCGCATAGTAAAAACGTTAAAAGAAGATGTGTGTATACAGAGTGGTTTATCATTGGGTTTTCTGTATGTTTTGTATGTGCCTTTTCTTAGGTTGAAACAAATTAATCCCACGTGCAACTGCAGAATAAAAAACGAATGTCCCTTAAACGGTAATTTTTACAAAACAACGAAATCTACAAAGCCTCGATAAAATCACTAGATAATGAAGAAAAAGGAAACAGAAGGACCCTGGAAACAAAGAAACTATGTACACAAAATGTCTCTCACAAATAGTAAATATGCGAACAGCACAATGCTTTCTAAGTTTATCTGGGAAATAAAAAACAAAACGCAGATCACACCAAAAATATCTTGGAAAATAAAGAAAAATCATCAACCCACAACAACCTATCAAAAACTTGCAAACTTTTCTTGGAGGAAAACATAGCTATCATTACCTTCCCAGACCAAAATAAATTATTAAATAAAAGATCCGAGCTAATCCCAAAATGCAGACATGAAAACAAATTTGTACTACGTAACTTAAAAATCGAAAACGGAAAAAATAAATAAAAACATAAACAAACAAAATGACAATAAAATAAGCAAAATAAATTAATCCAAACTAATTGCGAAATCACACCTGTTAGAATAGACGAAATAGAATAAAAATAAGGAACAAAATCAATAAATAAAGTAAATAATAAACAAATTAGCAAATTATTATGACCAAAATATTAGCCTATAAAAAATCAAAACAAAAAATCGGACGAAAAATAGCTATAACTGTTATATAACGATAAAAAAAATGAATAAAAAATAATATACTGCGTTACTTAAAAATCAAAAACCAAAAAGAGAAAACATTCAGTGTAATAAATTAATAACGACAAGTATAATAAATTGATCTAAATACATCCAAATATATAAATAAACTAACAACCGATACCGATAAACTAGCCGTTTAGAAAAAACAAATAAAGACAATCAATCCAAATAAATAAATTAAAAATTGTTCCCGCCAAAATAATAGTCAGAACAAACCCCAACAATCAACCCCAAAATTCAACCCCAAAATTAAACAAATAGCTTTATCTTTCCCAAACAAAAACAAAACAATTAAATAAGCTATATAAACAAATTTGTATTACGTTAATAAAAACACCGATGAAAATAAAAATAATGAATAAATATATAAGATAAAAAATAAAATAAATAAAAACAAGCAAAATAATTTGACATAAATAAATAAACAAATAAACGACTTCCGGTAAAATAGCCGCCATAATAGACTACCCACAATATGCTATATAAACAAATTTTTACTACGTTAATAAAAACACCGATCAAAATAAAATCTAAAATAAAATAAATATAAAGGATAAAAAACAAAAATGAATTAAATAAAAACAAGCAAAATAATTTGACACAAATAAACAAATAAACGACTTCCCGTAAAATATCTGCCAAAATATACTACGCACAATACACCACAGACACGTATATATAAACAGCCGAGAAAAATAACAGCACTCGTAGCCCGAAGATTGCATCTAGCATGAAACAGACTGTCACCTCTAAGTGTTGACTTCTATGTTCATTTTATATATATATATATATATATATATATATATATATATATATAATCCAAATGTAATGAGAACGAAAATACTATATAAATTTTAACGTTCACAGCATTAATTCAAAAGAATGATCAATACCGATAGAAGAGTAATAATTATTTATTATAATCTTTTCAAATAGACAAAAACAATTTACTCACTACAAAGATGCAACTTCGTTTCGGTGCATTTAGTTGCACTTGGACTGGTGAGAACAAAAATGGTTATCTTATGGCCGAGTGTTTAGAATGTTCGCATTCTGATCATGCGACCCGAGTTCGAATCTCACCATGGTAGATTTGTCAGTAAGGAAAAGTTCTGATGTTATCGAACTGGAGGGGTCGATCTCAGTTTGCGGCACCTTTGGAAAGTGCCTGAAAAACATACTACAGGTTGACCCAAGCCTTGTAAGTGAAATTGGGTTGAGGTCATCGTGGCCGAGGGGATTGAGCGTGCTGAC
>OZ038486.1:20767233-20859733 GCA_964036315.1 Acanthosepion esculentum | reverse complement strand
ACTGTACCCGTGTATTCGAAACTGACAGAAAAAAAAGTAATATATATTATTTATAATGGTTTAAACACTCGCTAGTATTTGTAATTCCGGGTTCCTGGGATTCCGAGTTTAGCCCAGGAATTACGGATATGGTAAGACTAAGGCGAAACCATACTAAACGTCAGAGAGGCTGACGAAAACAACGTAGCCATATTTATGCTATCTACAGTCGAATTATTGACATAATTTTTGTTGATATTATCTCAGTGTTTTGGCCGTTGCATCTTTCAGGGCAATTTTAAATAAACACTTTATTTAATATACGGGAAAATATTGTTCTCATTACACTGTCTATTTCTACAAATACCACTTTTCTTTCACTTTCGTACTGTCAGTTATTGCTTGTGTAACTACGACTCATATTTCTCTTATTTAATGCGTTGGTTTATAAACTTGCTAGTATTATATACTTTCGAGTTCAGACGTGAGCCCGGGTATTATGGATAGGGTATGACTAAGTCGAAACATTACTTACAATATTTGAGTAGTATAAAAAATAAAAATGGCCGAGGATCCCTTAAAACGAACAGATGAAAGAAAAGAATCTAACACCGTAGACAGAATAACGGATTCAGTTCTGTTATATCGTGGATTAACGATATAAACAAAAAGTAATCCCGAGTGGAAAGATTACAATAAGACAAGAAATCAGGTAACAAATCAGAATGGTTTATTGTACGTAAAGTACAAATGAGCAAGTGTTCATAAGACGAAGGAAAACAGGAGATAAGTCACGGAGGTTCGTAAGGGTCACCTTCGATCTCCCTGTCTGTCTCACTTTTCCACTTCTTCAATATCTCGTCAGTCTTTTATAGACTGACAAATCCATGTCGGGGTGTGCCAGGTTGTTCCACTATAACACCTTTCACTGAGCTAAATTCTTCCCTAGAATTTTGATTTCAATATTTTTTCTCTTTGGATTTGGACAGACAAATGAAGAGGACTACACGTCTATCACTTTTTCTCCTACCATTCCGAGTTGGTGTATTTTTTGATTTTGAAGATCAGTGATTTTTGGAGTCGATGTTACCTCCATCGGTATTTCACTATTTATGGGGGGTTGGATTTGGAAAGCATCGTATAACACTTCCATCGGTATTTCGCTGTCATTTTCCACGGTTTCAATGTATCTCATTTGGTTAATATGTCTTTTGCAAATTTCTTTTTTCCTTTTACAATATATATCACTCTACCGATTCTTTTTGACACTATACCGTCCTCCCAAAAACACTTCCCTGACCGATAGTTCTTAAAGAAGACTTTATCGCCCTCTTTATACGTTGTAAATTTTGTATTTACTTTTATATAATTTTTCTTTTTCTTATTTGGTAACATCCTATTGAACACTGAACGTATTTTCCTTGCAAACAATTTCTGCGGGTGATAGATTAGCGTTTGTATTCTGATTTGGTGTTATCCTATATACCGCTAAAAACTTTTGTAAGCTTTTTTCTTCAGTGTCGATTCCGTTATTTTTTCATAATGTTCTCTTGAATGTGTCGACAAACCTTTCTGTCTGTCCATTTGATCTAGGATTGTATGTCGGCGTTGTTACGTGTTCAATTGCCAACGAATCACAGTAATCTTTGAATTCCTTCCCGGTAAACATAGTATCATTGTCGCTTACAACTGTATTTACTACTCCAAAACGACTAAATACTTCGTCTAACGATTTTATGTTGTTTGAAGCTGTCGGGTGTTTATACCTATAAACCTCAGGCCATTTGGAAAAACTACCTACGATTACTAGATAATAGTATCCCTTTAATGGTCCTGCATAGTCAATATGAATACGTGTCCACGGAACCTCCGTTTTGGGCCAGGGTTGAGTCCTTATCGGTGGAGTTTTGGCTGCTAACTGACAACCTTTACATTCTTTTGATATATTCTATATTTTGGACCATTCTAGGCCAATAAACGTAACATCTCATTAGCGACTTCATTCTGGAGGTTCTAGGATGGCCCATATGAAACTCTTTCAAAACTTTTTTGTAGGAGACGCGGTATTCCGATTCTATCCGCATACATCAGCGTTTCGACGCATATCGAAAATGGAGACACCCTTAAACTTTTTTTCTTCTTTTCGTTCCACCTTGCATGTTTCTTCATGTTAGTAATACATTCATCCATTTTCGCTGCTTTTTAAATTTCTTCCAATGTCACTGGTAGCTCTCTAACGGTGTAAACAAGTACTTCCGCTAGTTCTTTTTCCTCTTTTAGTGCTGCTATAACCGTTTCTTCCAGCAATTCAGTTTTTTGGGAGTTAATCTAGATAGACCATCTGCGTGTGCGGTTTTACTTGAAGGCACGTATTGCATTTTGAATTTGTAGTTGAGTAAAATAATAATCCATCTCTAATCTATTTGCAGTATGGGCTGGTACACCTTTTTTCGAAACAAATCGACAGTAGTGGTTTATGGTCCGTTTGCAAAACGAACGATCTACCATGAATAAACCTGTGAAAATTCTTAATGGCGTAAATTATTGCCAGATCTTTTTCTATCTGACTATAATTTTCCCCAGGTAATAAGGTTCTTGATGCGTGTACAATCGGTTTCGTTGATCCGACCTCGAATTTGTGTAAAAGTACCGCACCTACACTATATTCGCTTTCATCTGATGCTACAATTAATTCCTTTTTCGGATCGTAATGTGTTAATGCTTAATCCGATAAGCACTTTTTTATTTTTTTAAATACTTCATCGCATTCTTTTGTCCAGCACCATTTCTTACCTTTCCTTAATAACTCGTTTAACGGAGCTCGCAACTCGTGCATTTTAGGAATATATAAACTATAATAATTTGCTAAACCCAAGAATGAGTGTAATTTTGTTACATTATCCGGTATAGATAATTTTCTAATAGCTTCTGTTCTATTTGGGTTAGGCTTTCTTCCTTTATGATCAATTATCTGACCCAAATATTCAACTTTGTTCATGCAGAAATTGCATTTGTCAAGGCCCACTTTAAATCCGTAATTCTGTATTCTATTGAATACTTCTCAAACATGGTTGTTTTGCTCTTCCAAATTTTGGCTCTTTATCAATATGTCATCTAAGTATGCCATTGCGAATTCAAGGCCATTCAGCCAGCATCGTATCCATAATTTGTTGAAACACACTTGGGCTACCTTCAACCCGAAAGGTAAACATTTTAAGTTGTATAGCCCTCTAGGTGTATTGATAGTTAGATACTTTGTACATTCTTCCTCGACTTTGACTTGTAAATAAGCCTCGGACAGATCAATTTTCGAGAAAGATTTTCCTCCATTCAACCTCGAGAAAATTTATTCAGGCGTAAGAAGAGGATAGCAGTGGTCCTTTAGACATTCATTCAACCCGTTGAAAAATCAGCGCATACTCTTATTTTCTTTTCTTTTTTACGTACACCGGGGGGGGGGGACGCCCACTCAGAGTAATCTACTTTTTTAATTACTCCAATCTCTTCTAGTCTTTGTAATTCCTTGTCTATCTTTTCCAATGACGAAAATGGTACCTTTATTTTCTGCTTAAACACTGGTTTTGCATTATCCTTTAACTGGAACTTTACTTCAGTCTTAGTACAGCAACCTAGTCAGTAATAAATACTTCCTTAAATTCATCTTTTAAGTGTTCAACGAATTTTTCTGTCTGTTTGCTGTTTTCTATATTCGACACATTTAAGTTTCTACAAAACGTTAATTGGTTTTTCCTATGAATTAAATAACACAATCCAGTCAATACCAAATAAATTTGAATTTCTTCCAGATATGACGTAGATTTTTGCCTTGTACGTTTTATCGTCAAATGATACTTTCGTGTAAAAATGCTCCTTTGAATTTTAGCTTTCTTCCAGAAACACCTCTGGACATTTTCTGAGTGTTTTGTAGTTTTGGTTGTCCAATTTCCTTCCATGTAACTTCGTCGATTATAGATATGTCACTTCCGGTATCAAGCAGACAGCTTATAGTTCTACCATTTATTTTAACGTCTACATACTTTCTTCCTTCATTATTTGTATCTCTTTTAGATACAATTGTACTTATCCTTTTGGACTTCTGATGTTTTTTTCTTTTTGCAAACAGTAGCTTTATGATATTTCGACCGCATTCATAGCATATTATTTCTAAAATAACACTTGTAGCATGGTTTATTCCACCACATGCTTTGCAGTAGTATTTTACTTCCTTGTAGACTCGTTGTTTAACTCTTTTTATTTGGGCAATATTTTTCTTCTCTATACTTATATTGTCCCGTTTTATATTGAGTAATTTCTAACATTCCTCCGTATCTTTCTGTAACGTTACTTCTGTATCTTGTTCCATAATTGCCAGTATTCTTGAACAAATTTCTTTATCCTTTGTTGCAGTTAACTCTTGAGCATAAATTAAACACAAACATGTCTTCTTTAATTTCTTTGATCTTGAATAATTCACACTGAGAATTCATTTTTCCTGCGTATGAAATAAAGTCGTCTTCCTGTTTAACCATATTTAAACATTTATAACGTGTAAGAAATAAACTTTCACGTTCACCAAATATTTTAGACAATATTTCAATCGTTTCTTTGAACGATATATCCTCCGGCTTCTTTGGTAGAATGAAATTAGTGTACTTGGTGTTTTCCTGAGCACCTAATTTTCGTAATAGTAATATATTTTTTTCTCCGTCAGACCATAACTGACATCTTTTTGAAAAAAAATTGTTTCGTACCGTCTGAAGTACGCTGGAAAAGTTACACCTTCCATAGGTTTGTAATGGAATTCTGAAAGTGAATTAGTAATTCCTTCAGCAGAGAAAAATCTTGATCCTTCCTTTTGATTGAATTGTTTTGTTAATATCTTTTCCAAGACTTCTTGCTGCTTTAAAATTTGCTTTTGTAAGTCTAACTGCTGTTCATACAGTTCCTGAAGTTGTATCTGTTTTTGATACTGGAATAGTTGTACTTGCAATAATTCGATTTGTTTTTGGATCAATTTGTTTTGTTCTTCCCAATGTGTCTGTAGCTGCTGCATAGCAGAACACATGGTTTTCGAAAATTCCTAGAACTCTTCCATATTACTTTAAGGCACAACAAAAATAGTCGATAAACTAGTCCAGCGACTGGTAAAAACGTATTATTCAACGTTTGACTTGGTCGTCGCTGTTATCTTTGGAGGGGTGTCTTTTTGTTCACTCCTCGTTCGATAGTGTTAAATTACATTGTGAGTTTGTTTTGAATTTACATTCGCCGCTGTGATATCGTCTCGTGAGTTCTTTTCGAATCCTCGTCGCCACTGTTATATCGTGGATTATACGGTATAAACAGCAGAGTAATCCCGAGTGGAAAGATTACAATAACACAAGAAATCAGGTAACAAATATCACTGGTTTATTGTACGTAAAGTACAAATGCGCAAGAGTTCTGTCTGTCTCACTTTTCCACTTCTTCAATAGCTCGTCAGTCTTTTATAGACTGACCAATCGATGTCGGGGTGTGCCAGGTTGTTCCACTATAACAAGTTCAAAGTTATCTGAATGTTACCGTTATCCACAGACAACTGAAACATCCCGGCAAGGATCAACGGCTGAATAGTTGTGATGAGGATATTAGTTCAACTGCGAATAATGACAATTCATCTTTCCAGAGATCTAGACAGAAATCGAAGTATCGTTTCGAGACAACATGTTGTATTGATTAAAGCCGCTTGATAAATGTTCTGTCCAGGATTTCAATGAAGCTTAACTATGTAGAAATATTGACAAGCGAATTAATCTTTCCGAATAGAAGGATTATTATTTGTCGATGATTGCTCTTTGAATTCCTGATATCTGTAAACGTTTTCCAGTTTTTCAGTCCTTTTTTCCTCACAGGAAACCCTTTTGAATACCTTTTTGTAGCAGCATTTTAATGGTTTTCCTATAATACTTTTTTTCTAATTTAAATCAAATTAAAAGAAGCAGTCAATAAATTTAACTTTACTTCAATGAAACTTGATATAGAAACAGAAGATATTATTTCAGAGTATTACAAGTTAATCTTGTCGATAAACCGGATCCCGTACAATCATCGAAGTTAAGCAACGTCGAGCTTCGTAAGTATCTAGATGGGTGACTGCTTGGGAATGCGTGGTGCTGTAAACTTGGATGTGCGTATGCTGCAATGGAAATGGTTCGATTTTGTTAATCAGAGAACCGGGTTCCAATTGCAGCTGGTTTCGTTATATTCGCTTAAATGTAAATAAACTTGGGAAATTGTATGAATCCACCTCTTCTCCCCCCATCATTGGCTGACTATTAACACTTCTGTCCTGAAACAATTATTACCTCCTAACATATATATATATATACACACACACACACACACACACACACACACATATATATATATATATATATATATATATATATATATATATATATATATATATATATATATATGTGTGTGTGTGTGCAGAAAAATAGGAAAGAACGCGTTAGGTAAATAATCCGGAGTTCCTTATTATTTTTGCTTTTATTTTTAAAAAGACAGTGCTCCATACAGAAGTAGAGCTTATATTATAATATTTCTTTCAAAAATATGATTCCTTCGCTACATAAGTGTTCTCATGTTACAAAAGCGAGAGCCGAGACCCTTAATATAATTTTGAAATTAAGTTGAATTAGCTCGTTTGACGAGGAAGGGAGACTAGACACCTTAATTCAACTTAATTTGAAAATTATATTAAGGGTCTCGGCTCTCGCTTTTGAAACATGAGAACTCTTATGTAGCGAAGGAATCGTATTTTTGAAAGAAATATTATAATAATTATATATATATATATATATATATATATATATATATATTCCTTCCTATCTATTTCTCTCTCTCTCTCTTTACATATATATATATATATATATATATATATATATATATATATATATATATATATATGAGTGTGGGTGTAGTTATATTCACTTATGTACAAATACCCTTGGGAAATGTATAAATCCACTCCTTGCGCTAATCAGTAGAACTTGCACCAGTAAATCAGTATTATCTATAAGAAATTCTTACAATCTAACCTTATTTTCTGGCTTTAAATAAACTGCAAAGGGTTGATACACTGTAAAAAACGAATCACTGAAACGAACACATTTTCATTTGCTTTCCAATGTATTCTTACATTCACTCATTTTTTTCCTTACTAGTGTACCCGTGCTATCAAAATTGCCGGCAAAAAGAATATATTATAAGTAATATGTATTATATTGTGATTCCCGTTTAGTCCAAGTACAATTTTGAAATTTAAAATCGTTCTTTGTTAACGTTAATGATTGAACAGTGTACAATTTATAAACAACCAATGAATGATATCCTTATATTATCCTCGTAAATGTTACATATTTACAACCAAAATTATGTTTACTGTAAAAAGTTCCCAAAGCATATATTCTGTGTAAACTTTGGAAGGATTGGGTAATCCTTGACAGTCTGTAAATTCAATCTGTAATTTCAGAGTCTGCTTAGTTGTCGTCCTACTAGGCGCAGTATATCATCTGATATTTTTTAATATTTTTTTCTCAAGCTATGAACAAATTCCACAAGATATGCCCCGAATTGTAACACACAATAATTACGACAAAATAAATATATATACAATCTCAGTATCATTGAACCCCACTTTTTGCAAAAAATTTGTTATCGTATAATTTGTTTGGTTTAGGTTTATTTTGTTTTACGACATATCAACCTCAATGGGTTATTTAATGCCGACAACATTTTTATTGCTGGTAATATTTTGTTTTGTCAAAAATTTGATTCTGATAATATATTTCCTTCAAAACTGCATGCGATAACTGTCCAACCCAACAAATGGTTAATATCTAAATATACACTAAACTAATTGAGTTTCTTTACATTTTGTTTCATCTTGACACCATTTGTCGTAAAAATCAAGGGATGAGAAGAGGTTAAAATCATTTGGGGTTAGCCCCACTATGTCTTCCCAAGTTAGCAATATATACGTTTTTAATATGTGTAACAATTGGGAGGCAGTTTGCAAAATAACCATGGCCCACTCTGTGCCTTGCTAACTTGGTCCCACTGGCGCGTACTGATATCAGTATCGAAGAGGGTTTCTATATATAATACGCCATATATATATATATATATATATATATATATCTTTAAGAATGCTTTCATCGTTTTTAGAAATTCTTTTTAAACTTTAAAAATTATAATTTAAAAAGAGGCGAGCACAATTCTTGTAATAATTCATTAATCATCGAAAGAGGTTTTTTTATTCACACTACATCCTTCATTTATATTATTTATGATAGCAATTAAAAGCTTATACAATTCAATACTTAGATAGTTTTAATGCAGTTTTATGTTACGATTCGGCGCATACCTTGGTAATAGCAGGAGAAAAAAAATAAATTAAAAAGTATCGGATGATACGTTGCTCTTTGTAGGAAGAGAAATAAGAAGACTCTGAAATTATAAATTGAATCTACGGACAGTCAAGCCTTATTCAGACCTTCCAAAGTTTACACAAAAAATGTTGTGCTTTGGGAACTTTTGCAGTAAACATAATTTTGGTCGTAAATATGTAACATTTATGAGGATAATATACGAATATCATTCCTTGGTTGTTTATAAATTCTACATTGTTCAATTATTAACGTTATTAACAAAGTATTTAAAATTACAAAATTACACTTGGATTAAATGAAAATTACTTATAATACATATTACTTATAATACATTTTGTTTTACGGGTAATTTTGATTGCACGGGTACACTAGTAGGGAAATAATCAGTAAAAATATATTGCAAAGCAAATGAAAATGTGTTCGCTTCATTGATTCGTTATTATGGTTTATCCACCTTTTGCAGGTTTTTTAAAGCCTGAAAATAGGGTCAGATTGTAAGAATTTCTTGTAGATAATACGGATTTACTGGTGCAAGTTCTACTGATTAGCACAAGGAGTGGATTTATACATTTCCCAAGGGTATTATGCATAAGTGAATATAAATATAAACACAAACAAATATATATAGATAGATACATAGAAATATATATGTATATATATATATATGATGAAAATGTGGAAAAGACAAAGCAAAATCCGAATATGTAAAGTTTACTGTTTTTTTATTTTGTTTTTCTGTCAACGTCAGACGCTTCATTCTAATAGACCATCTTCAGGACATGGTTATTGGAGACATATGTATATTAAATTTAAGTTAAAATGAAGAGACGATAGGTACAGGACTAGTCAGAAACAGATAACTGAAATGTCTCCAATAACTATGTCCTGAAGATGGTCTATTAGGCCGAAACGTCTGACGTTGACAGAAAAACAAAAAGCAAAATAAAAAACAGTAAACTCACATATTCGTATTTTGCTTTGTCTTTTCCACATTTTCATCATACCCTCGGATCTACATCCACATATTTGCTTACATATATAAATATGTGTGTGTATGTGTATATATATATATATATATATATATATATATATATATATATATATATATATATATATATATATATAAATAGACAGTATAATGAAAACAATATTTTCCGTATATTAACTAAAGTGTTTAATTCAAATTGCCCTGAAAGATGCAACGACCAAAACACTGAGATAATATCAACAAAAATTATGACAATAATTCGACTGTAGATAGCATAAATATGGCTACGTTGATGTTTTCGTCAGCCTCTCTGACGTTTAGTATGGTTTCGCCTTAGTCCTACCTAATCCCTAATTCCTGGGCTAGTGAATTAAGCCGGAAGTACATAATACTAGCAGGTTCTTAAACCATTATAAATAATATATAATACTTAAAATACATTTTTTCTGTCAATTTTTTATGCCACGTGTACAGTTAGTTATTTGCCATGCGTGATACACGCTTAGGTAACCATGACGAGGTTGATTTTTTCCCGCAGTATGTTTCCATTTCTTTCCGCAGTAGACCATTTGCCCTCCAAGGCTATAGAACCCGGTCTGTCCTGCAATTTACCCATAGTTGGTTGGAGAAGAAGAGGATTCATACTCTTTCCCAAGGGTATTAGCACGTAAGTCAGGGGTCGGCAACTCATTCGACCCCGCGGGCCGGATCGTGTTATAATGACGGGTCGCGGGCCGGACGAAGCCATTAATGAAAAATTAAGGAAAATTACATATGCAGACCCCTGTCAACCTAAATATTTAAAACCATAATAGAAAATAAACACTGAGAAATCAGAAAAACAAAAGAAAATCTAAAATTAAAAAACACCTAACAAAAATTACTTTTCCTCAAGGAACGTCAAAATACTTCAAAGTGAAAAAAATCAACCGAAGTGAAATGGATGAAATTAGGCCGTCTAGGTTTGGAGCTGTTATTGAAAATTGTTCCACAAACGAACCACACACACACACATCAAACAAAAACGAAGCCCATATACCCATACATACGAGTACAAATAGTTGCAAACATATACACTTACGTACGTACACATGCGGTATCATCCACACATTCATGAGGCATGTATGTATAATGCGCGTATGTTTAACTGTCTTTAGATTTCTGCTACCTCGCATGTCAGTCCCTCCCTGGCCGCTTTCAATTTAGCGTTCCTTTCGCTTCTGTTATCTTTTAATGTAGCCAAGGGTCATAACAAATATGTATCCATTATTTGACATTAAACGTAGGCAACGCAACTTGGTAAAATGAGTCTCATGAAAGATAGCTGGCAGATAGTCTAATATAGTTTATAACTGGCAGATAGTCTAATATTTTTAGTGCACTGAGATTATTAAAAATAGAGTCATTGTTAATCAGGCTCGCGGGGCGGTCAAAATGACTTCAAGGGCCGGATCCGGCCCACGGGTTGCCGACCCTTCACGAAATTGAATGTAATTTGACTGGAATTCGAACTCGGCTCTCGGATTCCTCAAAACGAGCCACTATCCATTACTCCCCGGTACCTCGTAGTGTGATATTCGTAGAAATGAACAGTATAATGAGAACAATATTTTCCCTTATATTAAATAAAGTGTTTAATTCAAATTGACCTTAAGGATGCAACGACCAAGACACTGAGATAATATCCACAAAAATTATGACAATAATTCGACAGTAGATACCGTAAATGTGGCTACGTTGTTTTCGTCAGCTTCTCCGACCGACGTTTAGCATTTCCATTTTTAAAGACAGGCTTAAAATATACATTTTTTAAATGTTTGATGGATCAAACCTTTGATTTTCTAAGTTGATATTTCTATTTGAATCGCGTTGAAAAGGTGATTTTACAGTGAAAGTCACGGTTAATCCCTTCTTAATTGCCTTTCCTTTCATTCCTCTTGTAAAATCTTTTACGTTTTTGTTCTATAGTAAAATTGTTTACAGGGATTTGCTCTTGATTTGTAACACAAATCTGCATTTTGTTTGCTGAAAAACACAAATCTGCATTTTGTTTGCTGAAAAACGCTCGAAAGCTGGTGTCACGCCTGTGGGCAGTAGAGACGATAGCTCCTGTGCTCTTCAGCGCCGTCATCTCCTTTGCCTCGGCCAGGATTTCAGTAGTGAGACTAGAATGTGAATCAGAGACCGATCAAGGTTCAAAGTACGACCCCCAACCACGTGGAGAAGTTAAAAGCTGTCCGACTTATTAATACCCGTTCCCCTCTCTCTCTTTCTCTCTTTCTCTCTCTCTCTCTCTCTCTCTCTCTCTCTCTCTCTCTCTCTCTCTCATGCGCTCTTCCTCCAAGAAAATAAAACTAAGAAAAATTGTATGTCTTTGAGGTGGCATGTTGATTCAAAGTTGGTAAACCTACCGCGGAACTGAAGATAGACAGCCACAACATACGCAACTGAGCACATGGCGTTAAGATTGTTTGTTTTAATGGAGACTATAAAAACGATTATTTTTATTATAATTGGCGCATTCAGTAGCATACCTTGTATATCAAAACTCCTATTGATAGAAATAATAATATAATTATTTATAAATGCTAATTAACAATAAACTAACACATTATTATAAATAAACATTTAGTAATGGTTAATGTTATTTCTCCTATATCTGCATGAAAATCCATAGTTTAAGGACTCTTTCCTGAATATTGCGCTAATATTATTTTAAGAAAATTCTGCAATGTGATTGTAAATAGTAGTTAATAAACTGGAGTTATCCCCCTTAGATAGGTAGTTTTATCATTTTATACTTAACTTAATGTTCTTCAGAAACAAATGGTGCGATTCATCTGGAACTTGTTTTGTTATTCACCCTAGAGCAATTTAACTATATTCAGCTAACAGAAATTATCCTACGGTGTGCTATATTTTCTGTGTTACGGTAATAAACACACACATACATATATATATATATATATATATATATATATATATATATATATATATATATATATATACACGCACGCCGGAACTAGAAATTAGGTCTTTATTAAAGAGAAAAAAAAAGAAAATTTTCCATTTATTCATAATTGCTGTACAACATTACGAATGGAAATAATAGTCAGGTATTTTGACAAGTTGAACGCAGCAATTAAAACAATTTAAAACCAATGAACAGCGCCTATTTTTATTAAATACATTGAAATTAATGCTCTCGATTTGTAGCTACTAAAACTTTCAAATATTGCTTTTGTTTTGTTATAAAATAAAAAACACCAAGATTATTGCAAGTTCCATTAGCGCTTGTAATGTAGATTCACGTGATAAAAATATCTCGTCGCCCTGTCCATTGGAAACGAAATATTTTGGTCGGCTGCCAATTTAATGTACACCATCGTCAGGAGACGGTTAAGCAATAAAGTAATTAAAAAAGCTATGCAACAAAAATAGTCTTTTATTCCTCTGAGACGCAAGTGTTACCGCGTTTATGACGACATAAATAATCGATGGCCCGACGAAAAGAACCGAGACCATTATTCGTTTATATTTTACTGCGTTAAAGAAGTTAAAACGACCGCCTGTTGCTACTTACAATATATGGCTGTGTAGAGAAGTGGTTAAAGAACTCGTCTTGAATTCCTCATACTTAGGATGTTTTTGGCTAAACTAGGAATAGGCGTCTGGTAATGGTTAGCGAGAGCTCCACCGGTTGGCTAGTAGCGTGTTCGATCTTAACTGGGTAATGCATAAATGTTTGCCTCGCGGTTAAATTAAACTAACCGCATTGTCATGGGTTAATGGTCTTTGAACGAGTTTAGTAGCGAGTTTATGCTCACTGACTGCATTATAATTGTGTCCTCGCCACCAAAATACTCTGAGCGTCTTGACATCATTAATAATCAGGGAATGAGACTCGTTGACCATTAGAAATGTGTCATGAGATCGATCCTCACTGGGTGCCATATAGACGTTGCCTTGGACGAAAACAACAGGATGTTTTCTGAACATTTTCATGCGAGCTATTTTGATGGCTTATTACTACGCAGTCGGCAGTTAGATTCCCATTGGGCACCCCATAATTGTCGCCTTTTTGTTTAGTTTTTTTGTTTGTTTGTTTGTTTACCTCGTCGTTAGAAAAAAACGAATGACAGAACTAATTTCAACTCGGAAATAATTCCAACTCGGAACTAATTTCAACTCGGAATTAATTTCAACTCGGTTTAAAATCAAAGTTATCAATTTCCGTGGATTCCTAAACAAAATGCAACGAGTCGGTGTTAATTTTTTAATTTAGCATTAAAAATACTTAATAGATAAAATAATTCAGTATTCACCTTTTCCGCAACTTTCATTATCTTTGTTGCAAATGAATAAAGTCGTACTTTTTTTTATTTACTTTCATTCATTTAAGTCTGATCCAATAAATATGCAATATTCTTCGTAGCAAAAACAGTTCTGAGTTAAAATTAGTTCCGAATTGAAATTAATTCTGCACCCCCCCCCCCCACCAAAAAAAACTATATTTAAATAGGAAAGTGCATTAGAGCGTTGTTTCGTGAATTGGGGAGAAATATTAATTTTGAGTTCAGTCTCGGTGCAGGGCAGATGTACGTGTGCTCAGTATAAAGGGACGAGTAATAACTGAGCAGTACTAAAAATAAGAACTAGACCTCCCACTGTAGGTCTAGTTCTGTAGTAAGAGCATCCTACCACTGTAGATTAAATAAAGGCTGAGTTCAGAATACTCTGTATGTTGAGGAAGGCTGTAAAGCACAACTGCCGAAACGTTGTGATAACTGCAACAAAGATGGGGACAATAGTCTGAATATAAATCGTGTAAATAATTAATACTTGAACTCTTTCCGTCTATGAATGCACTTCAGGATATTTGCGTTAATGTTAGCGATGAAGACCAGTTGATTATTACAACGGAATATTGAGTTTTATCCTCATTGGTGCCGCATTATTGTGGCCTTGGGTGAATATAAACTCGGCATCCGGAAATTGTTAGCGTTGTAATTTGATTGTTTATTGCTAATCAGTCATGAGTTCCATTTTCCGTGGGTGCCCTACGCGTACTTCTTTAATAGGAAATTATACACGTCGCAGCAGAATATGGTAATATAGTAGATTCCCTCATATCTGGAATCCCTCATATCCGGAGTGTCTCATAAACGGTGTGTCTTATATCCGGACTCCCTCATATCCTGAGTGCCTCATATCCGGAATCCCGCATATCCGAACATGATTTTAATGTGTATATTTGAACTATTTTGGTGATATGTAAATCATTTGAAATTTCTGTTTTTCATGTAATTTACTTTGCATAATTCCTATTCGTGTAAAAGATGATGGGAATAAGAGGAAAGAATGACAACGAGACACAACTGCAAAAAAGATAGCGACGAGATGCATGATTGTGATGAAACCTGGACTGAAATTGAAATAGCTATTGAAAAGCTTGTCAGTTTTATGGAAAGAAAGCCAACCTTCAGCCATGACTATTGCAGTTACGTACGCAGAGTTAAAAAAACAAATTTCAAGAACAAAAGCAAAACAAAATGCGGAAAACGTTGAGAATGACATTTGAGAAAGAATTTATCATGCAACAGCGATTAAAAAATCCTGATTACATTATTTGTGTGGCATACTTAACTTAATGGATTTTCATCAACATTACATAATTTATTTCTTTTTAAATCAATTCCGTTATATTTCACTCACCATTAGCTTATTTTATTTACTATAAGACATTGGAAATAAATGTTCGACCTGATTTCAATTATTTCATTTTAATCTATATATAACTCCTTATATCCGGACTTTGTAAACAATTCCTCATATACAGAAGATCTTAGTCCAGTTGTTAGGGATTCTACTGTATTAGCTTTTTCCTTATAAAGAAGTTCTTGGAATTCATTGACCAAGGAGCTAGTACTACTGTTGGATGAAAGTTATATCTTTCTCTTAAAATATTTTTCAGGAAACTAGATTAATCAAATAGCTGTTATCATTCTTTCCAGTGCTGATGAGGATTTTCTTCCTATTCTTTTATTCTTTTAGCAGTCTGGAAGATCAGCATGTCAATTATACATTCATGTTCTCTTCGGGTTACATACATTGTGATATCCATTTTAATTGTTGCCGCTGTTAAAACTACTCAAGTGGTGACGTTTCTCTTATTTGGTAGTTCTTTGTGATTCTGTTCTGTTTCGTGAATTGGGGAGAAATATTATGTCCAATAAGTTCAAAGAAGCCCACCAACATAGTTTTTTCTCTTCTCATATATTAGAAATATAATTTTTGAATTCAGTGATTTATCGATCTAACAGGGGAACTTTATCTTCTACAAAATCTTAAATGTTTAGCAAGGAACCCAAGAAGAAAATTTCAAATTAGGAGCTCGACGAGAAGGAAAGGAAAACCCCAGCATATTTAATCCTTTCGCAGACTTTGCCCTGCATATTTACAAACACAAGATAGGAGGACGTGTACTGATCATTTAAGCATTCTATACATCATCAAAAGCAAATCTCTCAGTAGAAGACAACAATCTTGTTTTCCATCTAGAGACCAATATACCGGTGATGTGAGGGCCTTGGCTGATAACATGTGTTTTAATAATCGGAATAAAAATGATAATAAAACGAAAAGACATATCCTCTAACAAACAAAACGGACTCAAAATAAACATTTCTAAAAGAGAATCTCTAATTTGCATTTGAAATGAAACCAGTGATACCATCTACTCTGAATCCATCATAAAAAATTAGGATGTGGATTTTATGCATAGTAAACATTTCAAATACCTCGGTGCATATGATCAGTTTGAACAAATTTGGCATATGAAATAAGGGTGTTACGGGAAGAGAGCTAGGGAAGAAATATTTATTCCGACATTTACGCTTCTCCGGTTGTGGGCATTGTTATATCCAATAACGTAGCTCACAGACGGAACGGAACGGAATGTCTGAAATGTGAAAGGAATATAATGAAAAACATATTTTGTTCTCAGAATGACTTTTATAATAGTACGACATACACAATACCACACACACACACACACACACACACACACACATATATATATATATATGTATATATATATATATATATATATATATGTAACTATACTCGTCTCGAAAAACCTTCGGTTTCTTGATTTGCCAATAATCAAATCAATATCGAATGAAAAAAAGGTTTTCAAAAAAAGAAAGAGCCAGGAACATGAACGTCTGTCGAAAGTAATCGTACAGCTTACAGGTTCACAGCCCAAAGAAAAAACTCGACACGAGTAAACAACTAACAAAGTGCTAAATACAAAAGTAGAGCCAGCTTTCCCTGACGATCCGCTTAGGTGAAACCTTGGTAGGTTTGTCTGGCTGTCTAGACTATATATATATATATATATATATACATGTGCCGCGTTAAGAACTATATATCATATATATATATATATATATATATATATATATATATATATATATATATATATATATATATATATACGATGCAAAGTAGAGTGCAATGAGAAACATATAGGAAGGGCCTTACATATAAAATGGAGATACTCCTGATCTAGTGAATCCATTTTAGAACTCCAGATTTAAAAGGGACGGATTCATCTATGTCCCAAAGGGGAACGGCACCATGTGCTTGTAAGCTAGTTGGGAGGTAGATTTAGCCTCAGCCTAATCTCATTGGCTGAGGCTAAAAAGCAACTTACCGTTTGGTTGCGGTTCACGAACTAAAGAATGGCTGCCGCTTTGGTCACTGTATGATGGGAAGTCACGAAGCTGCTGACCCACGTGTCTTATCTCAACCAAAGGGAGATAAGCGTTATTCTGTATCCCAACAAGACTCCCCACTAAACAGGTTTTCAAACCTTCCACGAGGAGTCATTTTTATTTTGCTTTTTGTTGATAACATAGAAATGTGGAAAAATACTTTATACAAACTACAATATAAACAACAATATGCATGCAATTTGTATTAAAAATTACTAGACGATTGAAACATTGTCCATACAATGGCACAAAATGTTCTTCCTGTGTTAGAGTAATGAACAAGTGTAAGCGTTCTGAGAGCAAAAGGAAATGTTTGTCTCAGATTAATTCCGCAACGCCGAGAACAAACCACTGAAAATTCTGACTCGAATATCGGAGACAGAAACAAATACTTAAAATTCGATTCGCAGGTACTATCTCACAGATCCCAATGCACGTAACCAGTCAGAAAAATAACTCACTCTCCAAGGAACGCGGTAGCCAAAATACATCAATTTTCCTCTCGATTCGAGAACACCAACTGCTTTTATTGGCAGGGCATTTTTTTCATTCGTCGACAACTGGGAGAGGACGCCAAAGTTTTGCATATCCAAATACTTTTATAGAGACTGCTGCGACGGACTTATTTTTTAAAAAATATTCCGTCTTCAGCACATCATGCGGAATACGTGCCCTTTATTTTGGTAAGTAATTTTCTTTTCCGTCGTAGGATACACGCGACGCGCTGTCGCTTGGTTTGACGAGGTAAGTCGCCGTTTTCTTCGCTATGAAAAGATAATATAATAAAATGTGTGCTGCAAAAAGAGAAAACATATTAAGATATAAAAATGTCAGGTCAAACGAATGACGCCTGCATCTTGTTACAGTTTAGACTGTAAGTCTGGTGCTACTGGAGATGGTGTTGTGACTGGTGTGTCTCTATTTAGTAAAGTAGCATCCAGAATGGCTGACTCCAGCTTGTCCAAACCAATTCTGTTTTGCGTTGCTAACGCGTGTATTAAAACTTTTAATGTCTCTTCAAGATCTTAAATGATCATTTTTTATGTAGCTGCTATGCATTTGACTTGGCTGAGTCAAGTAATGTTTCAAAGTCAGTGTCCAGGTCATGCATATTTGAATATTTCAAGGTACGAAGTAGTCCTGAAAAAAACTTCTGAAGCTTTTAGTTCTTTCGTTAGTCCAGAAATGACACGTAGTCCGCGGATGTGTCATTAGCAGAAAAGCATCAATACCACGGGGTATAGTATCTGCAGAATTTTTTAAAAAGAAAAACTAGTTCCACTGAACGTAGATTTACTATGCCAGTAGTAGACATGTGAACAGTTAACCTCAAATGTATGCTTGAAACAATATGATACAATACAACAGCATGGAATAATACTTTAATTTTGTAAAATGTATAATATAAATATCCAATATAAATCTCCACATACATGGTAGTTTAATTAAATATCCGACAATGCAGGAAATATCTCTGAAAAAATATTATGAGTGAACAATAAAATAGTTGCGAAACGGCCAGAATAGATGCGAAAACAAAAGATTTGGATTAAATATCAACCAAATTACCGTCCTGTGCTTCTATGCAAGTAAAAGTCCGGTATTATGCAAGTAAAAGTCCGGTATTATGCAAGTAAAAGTAATGGCCGCAGTTGGAGTAAAGAGGCGAGGCTTACAACCATGTCTTTTACGTCATGGGGAAAGGAGTATATGAATTAGGTGATGGAAGGTATGGCCTCCTGTGAAGCGCACCAAAACCAAACTAAGCTTGGATGTGAGAATGAAGGCGACCATTTTGAAATATATCTACATTCAACGCGATAAAAATATCTGAAATAGTTTTCTGTCATAAAATGTATATACTACAACGTAATTCCTGTTAATATCCGGCTGTCAGGTGACTACAAAAATGCGTATAGATGAAATTTGTCACTAATGACGATAACAAGTATATAAAAAGGTATCCAATTTAATAACAGAAAGTGTACACGTGGAAAACGATTTCACGCGTAGAAATACGGGAAATGTGACAAGGTATGGTATTAGTTACCACAAAACAAGACATAGTGACGTTAGTGGACTAGAAAAGTTGTATTTAATTTTGCTATAGTCAAACACAAAATATTATATAGGCAAAAAGAAATATTCGTTTGTATATTCAAAGTCGGAATGTATATGGAGGCGAAGAAAATATTCACATGTAAAATACACTTTTTCGATTCTAGCCAGAGGCAACCGGACGTCTAGCCACATTGATGAGCTGTGATACAGCGAAACAGTCTGTCTGTGGATGACAATATATATATATATATATATATATATATATATATATATATATATATATATATATGCATATATATATATATATATATATGAAAGGGAACATTGAAGTCAACACTCAGAGGCGACAGGCTGTTTCATGGGTAATCTATTCTGGCGGTTATTTTTGTGGGAGTGGCTTGTTTGTTTATTTATTTGTTTGGGTTAATTTCATTTATTTGTTTTTCATTTTCATTTTGTATTATTTATTCTTTTCGTTTTTTGATGTTTTATTAACGTAGTAAAAGATGTGGGGGTTGCTTAGTTGGCTTATTTAATATTTTGTTTGGTCTGGGAAGATAATAAAAGCTATTTATTCGTCCAATGCTTAGATTTCTTGTCGTAGTCTATTCTGTTATTTTGGTTCGGTGGACTGTTTATAATTTATTTATTGGAATTGATTATTTTTACTTGTTTTTGCTTATTTATGCTTATTTTATTAGTTCTTGCGGTTATTTTAGCGGGGGCGATTTGATAATTTGTTCATTTATTTATTTATTTGTATTAATTTTTATTAGTTTATCTATTTATTTGCTTTTATTTTGTATATTTTTATTTATTCTATTTGTTGTTTTTGATTTTTCAGTAACGTAGTGATGTTTTTCTATCGTTATATAAGAGTTATAGCTATTTTTACGTCCAATTTTAGGATTGTTTGTTGTAGTCTATTCTGACGGTTATTTTGGTGGGATTGGGTTGTTAATATATATATATATATATATATATATATATATATATATATATATATATATATATATATATATATAATAAAAGACAATGGGACGAGAGGCTTTCAACGTAATAGGCTTATTCACCAACTGATTATACAACAGAAATATAAAGGAATTATTAAAGTGTCCCTTTTTTAAAGCCCAACAAGATATAGGCGCGACTCGACAAAAGTTTACATATTCGACAGATACTCTATTTCATATTTTGCTCGATACTGGAGACTGAGAAAACGAAAAGAGAGATGGGGAGGGAGGGAGGGAGACAGAAAATAGGGTTTCGTCCTTTCCTTGTATACTGATGAATATCGGCTCGTCTAGAGGACGTTAAGCGACGTTATATGGCAGAAAAGGCGGGCTGGGGACACTAGTGTGATGAAATCAATTTATACTGATAATTCCTCATATCAAATATAAATCGTTGCTGGAGAAGAAACGTTTATTCTCCCATCTAAATTCCTCCCTTGATTGGCATTATTATATCCTTGATATAATAATACCGTTCTTCAGAGACGGAACGGAATAGCTCAATGAAAAAGAATAGCAAACATTCTTTGAGACTTTAAAATGCTACGTTGTACACAAAATTACATGTATATAAAGATATAGACGTGTCCCACGAAGAGAGATTATAACATCTATGCAACAACAAGCGGTGTGTAAAATAGCCTAACTTTAATGTAATATTTCCCGTAGGGAAAAAGAGAAGTTTCAGCGGTTTCTCTATGAATCTGGCTAGGCCAGGTGTATGTGTCTTCTGTAAGATCTACCGCTGTGGCCTACAGACTACCTTTTACATCGGAACTGCGCTTCATCACTCTATTCCCTGGGGTCATTCGCCGGCCGTTACATGACCCTTGGTGACTATCTCAACAAAAGTGAGATAATCAACATTTGTATTCCTACACAAAAGATAACAAATAGATTCCTTGTAATTATGAACTTTTAAACTAAGTTTAATAGCTACATTTTATCTTAAGATTTTGAACACTTTAAAATACACTATTTTTATATTGAAGAACATTCTTGTTTTCATAACGTTTTGGGCTGGGCCTCTAAACATTTGCAAGGTACTGTAAATAGGCCTTTAAGAAAGACGAAAACGAAAACCAAAAGAGCAATTATTAGTGAACGCACGAAGCCGCAAATACGGTGATAGATTTTTCTTTGAAATTCATTAGTTTATTGAGTAAAAAACAAGAAGCTATAGAAAGTAGATAACTCGTTTTTGTTATTATTAGAGCAGAATTGTCGTTTCTGAGTTCAATCAAATCATTTTATTTTTTTTTCTCTCACCATTATTAGTTTTGACCATTCTTTTTTCTGATCGAATGAGTGTACAAATAAATGCAGAGTTAACAAAGGACCCATTTCTGACAATGATTATACTGAAAATGTTAGGGAATTTGTTGATTATAACGACCACTACTCCAAGAAAAAAAGAACTGAGAATAGGAAAAAAAAAACAATGAGTAAAAAGGTCATTCTTTAACGCATTGCGAATAATTACATTGATGAATTTCTTTGAACGACTGAGTCAATTATGGAAACTAATCAACACCTAAGCACAAGTTCTTTCCAGAGTCAAAAAGCCACCGAAATAACTTTTAAATTTTTTGTAATCTATCTGTTACTTCAGTCAAAGAATCCAGTGCGCCTTAATATATTTCATTATTTTATTTACCTGGAAAGAGATTTTTGTTTTGTCTTTTCAATCCGAGAAAAGTTCATTCATTCTTTCGTATTAGGAAATTGTTCTGCGCTGCTTTCCTCTTTGAGTTCTCGACTCTACCAATTTAAGCGCAGTACTAGATTGGCTGCTAGGTCTCATTAAATTGCTGTTGAAATTGCTGGATGTAAGTTCTATGCGAGTAGTTTCCCCATTTACACGTCTTGCTTGTGGAAGTTTTTGTGTTATATAGGAATAAAGTGTCACTGCCGACACTGGAGATTGAACACGCCTCGCCAAAGAGCAAAGACAGGCGATCGCATTTTGAATAATTAGATGACGTCATCGTGAAGGAAATGTTAATTAGCTGTACGTCTAATTGATCACAATTTCTATTCTATTCGCTATTACTATACGGATCACCATTTCTATTCTATCCTCTATTACTATATGGATCACCATTTCTATTCTATCCTCTATTACTATACGGATCACCGTTTCTATTCTATTCTCTATTACTATATGGATCACCATTTCTATTCTATCCTCTATTACTATATGGATCACCGTTTCTATTCTATCCTCTATTACTATACGGATCACCATTTCTATTCTATCCTCTATTACTATACGGATCACCATTTCTATTCTATCCTCTATTACTATACGGATCACCATTTCTATTCTATCCTCTATTACTATACGGATCACCATTTCTATTCTATCCTCTATTACTATATGGATCACCATTTCTGTTCTATCCTCTATTACTATATGGATCACCATTTCTATTCTATCCTCTATTACTATACGGATCACCATTTCTATTCTATCCTCTATTACTATACGGATCACCATTTCTATTCTATCCTCTATTACTATACGGATCACCATTTCTATTCTATCCTCTATTACTATACGGATCACCATTTCTATTCTATCCTCTATTACTATATGGATCACCATTTCTATTCTATCCTCTATTACTATACGGATCACCGTTTCTATTCTATTCTCTATTACTATATGGATCACCATTTCTATTCTATCCTCTATTACTATATGGATCACCGTTTCTATTCTATCCTCTATTACTATACGGATCACCATTTCTATTCTATCCTCTATTACTATACGGATCACCATTTCTATTCTATCCTCTATTACTATACGGATCACCATTTCTATTCTATCCTCTATTACTATACGGATCACTATTTCTATTCTATCCTCTATTACTATATGGATCACCATTTCTATTCTATCCTCTATTACTATATGGATCACTATTTCTATTCTATCCTCTATTACTATACGGATCACCATTTCTACTCTATCCTCTATTACTATATGGATCACTATTTCTATTCTATCCTCTATTACTATATGGATCACCATTTCTATTCTATCCTCTATTACTATATGGATCACTATTTCTATTCTATCCTCTATTACTATATGGATCACCATTTCTATTCTATCCTCTATTACTATACGGATCACTATTTCTATTCTATCCTCTATTACTATATGGATCACCATTTCTACTCTATCCTCTATTACTATATGGATCACTATTTCTATTCTATCCTCTATTACTATATGGATCACCATTTCTATTCTATCCTCTATTACTATATGGATCACTATTTCTATTCTATCCTCTATTACTATATGGATCACCATTTCTATTCTATCCTCTATTACTATACGGATCACTATTTCTATTCTATCCTCTATTACTATATGGATCACCATTTCTACTCTATCCTCTATTACTATATGGATCACTATTTCTATTCTATCCTCTATTACTATATGGATCACCATTTCTATTCTATCCTCTATTACTATATGGATCACCATTTCTATTCTATCCTCTATTACTATATGGATCACCATTTCTATTCTATCCTCTATTACTATACGGATCACTATTTCTATTCTATCCTCTATTACTATATGGATCACCATTTCTACTCTATCCTCTATTACTATATGGATCACTATTTCTATTCTATCCTCTATTACTATATGGATCACCATTTCTATTCTATCCTCTATTACTATATGGATCACCATTTCTATTCTATCCTCTATTACTATACGGATCACCATTTCTATTCTATCCTCTATTACTATATGGATCACCATTTCTACATTATCCTCTATTACTATTCGGAGCGCTATTCTCTACTCTATTCACTATAATTTTTCTCTATAATGATCACTATACGGATTGCTATTCGGATCACTATTCAGTGGTTACTATTCGAGCGACTATTATCGAGCAAGTACTATTAGTACACGGTTAATTCTAAGGCGTCTGACACCAACATAGTTCAAAGGTGTTTCTATAGTTGTATCTGCGATTACAAATCTCTACTAAAACGAGCATTACGGAAGTGACAACCTATATTCGTTGACAATACATAAGTGGCAACAAGCGTTCGTTGACATCACACAATTTTGCTTTCCTGTCAATTACAATCTACAAAAATGCAAATGCAACGTCAATCTTTATTTTGTGACTGTGTTGATCATGTTCTTTTATTAAAATTCCTACCCAATACCTTTTTCACCTTTTTTTACAATTTCTTTAAGATCTTTCGCTTTAGGACCTTTATCGCCTTTCTTTGGGTAAGTTGAAAGTAATTCTGTTTTGCAATATCTGCATAGTTGAGATGACTTAAGAGTTTTTGTAAGTAACGCTATGAGCGTTGTGGAGTTATTCATAGTGGCTCGGCATGTGAACTTTGGGAACCAAGTTCGAATTCCAGCCAAGCTCGTTACAGTCACATACGCACAAATACAAAACATGCACACATCTCTTCTCGCCCATCTATGGGTTGAATAGCAGGACAAACAGGGTTATATAGCCTTGGTTGGCAACCAGTCTACCTCAGAAAGAAATGGCAAACTGCTGCGGGAGAAATCTTCTGCTTAGTCTCTCTTGAATCAAAATAGACGTGATCGCCGAAGAGTGTAGAAAGTATGGCAGTTAACTGACTGATCTTTTCATTTGCAAATCTTTAAATGATTAAATGTGTTATTTCTTCGTTTTTAATTATTGATGCTTTGGTAAGTTTTTTTTTTTAAATTTTGAGTCGAGAATATTCTTATTTTCTATATTACATATTTCAAATACTTCGTTATATGGATAAGTTATAACAAAACTAGTATAGGAGATAAGGAAATTGAACATAGACTATGTTGCACTACAGGTAGTTTCACCCAACACCGACAATTGCTACAAAACCAAAACATTAATCTGAAAACTCGATTCATGTTCTTAAATAGCCTCGTCAGATCGAGACTTTCAAATGAACGTCAAACATGGCGCCAAGCCTGTTCAGCAATCTCTAAACGGTCTACGGTATTCAAACTTTTTATGTGACCAGTTATTAAAATGAAAAGTGAATCTTAGTGGAGACCACACGTATTCCAACCATTTTACTGAGATTTTACAATAAATTAAAAAAATGGTAATTCAAAGAATGGAAATGGGCGTTGGGTGAGGTGCTGACTAAAATTCTGTTTGACAGTCGCCATCTTTACCGGTTAATTTAACATGACATAAAATGCGCATGTCATACGAGAACGGGGCCATGTTTGACGCCATTCTTGTTCTCTCTCGGGGCTCTGTTGTAATTAGAATGCAGTTAATGGACGACAGAACAGGGACATGGACGTTTAGTAAAATGGATAACATTGCTTAGAGTTATAAAGGACAAGAAGCTAGGGAGAGCCATGAAACCCTACGTACAGAATGGACACGACCCATAAAAAAGGTACTACCTTTAGAGGAAATTAAATGTTCTCGAACTTTACTGACAATATGATAGTTAGGCATAAACCTTTTTCTGACAAAATAATGCGACTTTTTGGGAATCTCGATTTTAAAACTCTATACTGAATAGAGTAATAGTAACTTACAGTTATACTGTAAGCTAAGAACTCGTGGCGAGATTGGTGAGACAATTTTGATCGAAGATGGTGGAGATAAAAGAAGTACTTATTCCGTCTATAGGGAAATATAAGAAGAGACGACTCTGCCCAAGGCTAAAAAGATTATAAAACTTTTGCTAATGCTGTCGTCAGTTTGCAAGTATGAAGTACCCAGTTGCGAATTAATTCACTATAATAGAAATGGAACATAGGAATTGTTTTTTTAAGAATCATTTCATGGCGAAATAATTTTGGTGTTCATTGAACTAACAACTGTTCAATGGCTAATGTTCATATATTTTCCTGTTACATTCTTTTCAGTTGCGGGAATAAACGAGGACATTATCCCTTCTGGAATATCTTTGTTGAACAATAGTTTTCCAAAAAAATGAACGCTTAAATTATTGCAACAAGAGTTATTCACACAAAACTGCACACACATACGTGTATGTGTTATGGGTGTGGGCTTTGCGTGCACAGGAGCCTATATGTGTCTATATTTTTGTTTTTTTAAACAGGTATTTAAAGTCAAACTCTTTCTCGATTCTAGCTGAATCCAAATTAAGAAAATATGTCAACCCAAGGCACTTTTCAATTCTAAAATATTTTACATTGAGTACGAACAACGTGAAGAGCAAAATGTTTTGATAAGAAAATATTACACAAAATGATATCCTTAATGAGACTGCTAAATTAACAAAACCAAGAGAATAATTACCTTCTAATATCATGAATATCATTCTGTGTGTTGTTTTTTTTTTTTTTATCAAGCATGACGTAAATATCCTATTTATCAGCTTTCTTAATACTAATATATGGGTTTTGTACATGTTTTTATTCGGCAACTTCCAACTTGGAATTATTTAAATGGGTTTCCCGCTAATTAAACATGTTTTGATTTTTTTAAAAATAATTACACCCCAAGCAAAGCAATAAAGCCACTAGGATGCAAGGCGTTAGCGAGTTTAAAAGAATATGAGAAAAATAAATTTTAAAGTCAGAGGACAATAAAAGAACAATAATTAGGAAGATATATTTATACATGTAAAGCAATAATATCGTGACGCATGATGTAAAAGACTTTCAAGATTTATTTCACCCAATTTAAAATGTAGCAACACATTAAGAAAAGAAACATACTCTTCCAAGGTGTTTCGAGAAAGAAAACACAAGTTACACCTTCAAAATCAGAAACGAAGATCTGTCAATGAATCGAAATCAGTGATGGCAACTGCCCTGAATCCATCGTAAACATGCAGTATGTAGAATTAAACAATACTAAACACTTCAAATACTCCGGTGTCTGAATCAGTTATAACAAATTTAGAATAGCAGATAAAGAAATTTAAGAGAGGTAGTTTCTTCAAATAGCGCAAATTGCATCAAAACTAAAATATTATCCTGAAAACTGAAGTCATGGTCTTAAATAGCATTATCATAACGAGGTATTTATATGTATGCCATGCATAACGCTAAGCTGTTCAGTAGTATGTAAACTGCCAGCTGTATACATTCGCTTTCCGAGATCAATCATTAAAAATTTCTTTCAGTGAGTGAAGCCTGTGTGTCTTGGCGAAGATCGCGCTTCTTCGATCCTTATTCAACGACGCTAATGAATCAGAAAAAAGAGGTTTCTGTCTGTTTGATGGGCATACTCATACAGCCCATATATATATATATATATATATATATATATATATATATATATATATATATATATATATATATATAATTACGTAATTCATTGAGTCTGTAAGAGACCTCAACAGAATGCAGAAAGCACTGGACGGCCGTTTCGTCCTATATTTGGGACTCATCAGCAGTGCGCATCCACTACCGAGAAATGAAACCCGGACAGTTAGGTTATCAAGCAAACGTCATACCAACTGTTCAACGGGCCTCGGTGACGAAGCGATAGCAAATCAGATTCAATATAGCGCCGCTCGCTCACATATTCCGTGGTGGAACTCAACTGAAGTTCTCTGTAACCATAGGAAATATATATTGAGCTCTCTCGGGAGGATGTGTGGGTTTGTAAACAGTGACTATTACGGCTAATAATGCAAGACTTTTCGGTAAATCGAATCGAGTTCTCTCAGTCACTGTGTGTTTATCTAAAAATAAATACGCTTAAATTCACCTTCTCCTCTGCCGTGAGACAACGGCTTCAGGGAAAAATTTCCGACTGACGCGAATTCAGCCGGTTTTCGATTCTAGCCAGAAGCAACCGGACGTCTAGCCACACTGATAAGCTATGATACAGCGAAACAGTCTGACTGTGGATGACAATATATTTTTTATATATATATGTTTTGAACAATAAAAAATATTAACAAATTTTCAGATACACTGGGTTATGTATTACTATTTTTTTGTTTAATTATTTAAATTAGGTACCTCGACTAGTTTTGGCCAGCATGGGCATCAACAGGTGAAAAAAAACCCTGCTTGTTAGAAGCAGTGTACTACAGGAGTGAATGACTGTTTCTGAAGAAAATGACCTTTATCTCTAGTTTTCATTTGTTTTTTGTTGTTAATTTTGGTCAGTCCTTGTGTTGGTCGAACAGCTTCTTTCATATTGTTTATAAGATAGACGATGGGAGATTCCTGACTTTTAAGAATTCCCTCCTTGGTCAGTTCAACAGTTATATTGGTTGCTGGGAATGGGATGTCTGTGGTATCTTTCAGTCCTTTGGGAGTGTGTATGATGTGTATATGTATATACTAGTATGTGTTTGTTTACAGGTGTGTGTACTCAACACCTCTGGGAGCATGTGAGTCTTGGTGGGTGAGAAATGTGGAAAAGTTTTGATTTATTGTGTTATATATTAATTCTATGTTGTTAAATTTGTGCTTAAGCCCGTATGGACGAAGTGTTTTGAAGCACAAAATCCATTTGTCTTCATGTTCCTCTAGTATTTGTAAAGGTTATCTTTTCTGTCTATTTCTATTTTTTTCAAATATAGTGAATTCTGTATGGCTTTTAAATCATGTTTTTCTAGGCGGAAATGTTGTTCTGCAGGTAATAATCTTTCGTGGGGAACCAACTTGATCCGATTCCGATAATAATTAATTCTGTAGTGAAGGGGTCATTCCGATTTTCCTACATATTGTTACTTGCATCGTGTGCATTCTAATAGGTAAAATATATTATTACTTCTACAGTTAGATTTGTGGTAGATTTTGAAAGTAGATTTAGTGACTGAGCTAGTGAACGAATCGGTGTGCCTAATGTTGTTACAACATAGGCTCCATTTTTGTTACATGTTTGGGAACATCATGTTGATTTTTTTTTGGTCTATTACGGCTTACCTTATCATCTGAAATTTGGTTACTAGATGTAATTTCTTTAAGGTTCTTAGGTCTACGATATGCTAGAAGGCCGAGTTCGTCAAACTAAGTTTTTAGGTCTGGTTTGAGAGGTCTTTTTCCTCAACGACTTTTCATTATCTGAGATATTAGAGGAAGTTTGATGTTGACAGTGGTTACTAAAGGAATGCGTCTGGATTTATTTTTCATTTTATACATTAGGGTGTCTTCTCTGGGTGTGGAAATTGCTTTATTTATTTATTCCCTCTTTAGGTGTTGTTTATAGCCACGTGTTGTGAATTGATGCTCGATATTTTTAGTGTGCTGACTTAGTTTTTTTATTGTTAGAAAATATCCTTCTAAGTGCTTGTGAATATGAAAGATTATCCTTGAGTTGGAAAGACTTAAACTGTAGATATTTGTGGGTGTCGGTGATTTTCGTGTGTAGTGTCGTTTGTAGTTTTCTGTCTTATCGACGCAGATGCGGGTGTTTAAAAATGTTACCGATTTTGTTGATTTTTCGTGGTCGAAACGTGTTTAGGGTAATAAGGAATTTAGTGAATTTCTCCTCACTACTTATAAGTATGAAGAAGACATCATCAATATATCTTGCTTTCATTTGTCCCCATGAAGATTGTGGCATATGATGGAATTGCAACAGTACCCATGTCACATCCTCTTACTAGTAGCTAGTGTTTTCCACTGAAATCGAAAGTATTCAATGTAAGAATATGTTCATTAAGTTTTATGATTACTTCTGTGGAGGTGTCTTGTTTTGTTTATTTCGTAATGGCTTCTTAAAGGGTCGTTAGTCCTTCGATGTGTTTGATGCGTGAATAAAGTGATCTTACGTCTATGGTTACTAGAGTAGCATTTTCTGGCACTGTTTGTACATGATTAATTCTGTGCCTCTGATGTTGGGCTTTACTTCCGTAGCTAGGGACTGTATGTAATAGTTTACGTATTTGGATATATTGCTTGTGTGGCAGTTAAATGATGAAATGGCCGACCTTCCTAGATTTTCGTTTTTGTGTATTTTGTAAAACGGATAGAAGCGGACAGGTGCGATGTTTGTGGGTGTATGTATTGTGCATGTTTCCTTGACAATTATTTGTTTGGAGGTATCATGTTTAGCGAGGTCCTTTTCTTTTCTTTTCATTTTTGTTTTGGTGGGGGGTATTTAGAGAGAAGATATGTGGGTAGGCTTTTGCAGATATTTTTGTCAGTTATCTGATTATTAGCCTCTTTAAAGTACCCTTTGAATCCCCAGATCATTGTGGTACAATTTTTATCAGCCTGTGTAATGATTAAATCATCCCTATGTGAAATCGTAGTGGACTTCTAGCTGTATTCTTCTAAAGAAGGATTTCAGTACCTCTGCCAAGGTATCCTTATCAAACTTTGGGGGACTAGGGCAAAAGCTTATATGTATATAATACCAATTGGTAATTGGTAGGGATAATTCCAAAGAGGACATTAATCCAATGTAAGTAATAGAGCAATATTATAATAACAAATAAAGACAATCCTTATAAAATTCTAAGGACATATATATATATATATATATATATATATATATATATATATATATATATATATAACTAATAATAACTAAACAAAATGTCCTTAGCAAACTTGTTAACTGAACAATAAGTGACGTAATTTCAGTTAACAGTATGAAAGTAGCGTTGTCTAAATTCTTCCAGATTCTAAGGACATTTTGTTTTGTTATTATTAGTTACTTTGTTTCATAAATTCATTTCGTTTTGCCTTGAAAAAATCCACATCGGACGAAACACGTCGGCAACTATTACAGTTTTCCTATTGTCTTTTACATATATATACATATATATATATATATATATATATATATATATATATATATATATATATATATATATATGTATATATATATATATATATGTATATATATATATATATATATGTGTGTGTGTGTTGACAAAGGATTTTGTGCAAATCTGTGACAAAGTAAAAGAAGAAACTAAATGAAATCGGCTACACTCAAAACATATATAACAGAAAAGAAAATATCTTTACTTTTTTATATTTTTTATTAATTTCCTTGTGTCCGCGTGTCCATTGGTTTCAACGGCATTCTGGTTAAATACTCTCCAGTACGACCTGCACACCACAACATATCATATGGAGACAACTTCTTTTGGCTTACTGCTCTATTTAGAGACACCCCGTTCTGGATCTCTATCTATAAAAGGCAGGATGTGTGTGCGTGTGTGTGTGTGTGTGTGTGTGTGTGTGTGTAACGAATGCACGGCCGCAATTTTCGACGGTTTTGCACCAAAATTTACATGTACATGCTCCAAGTTAGCACAAGGCCAATACCGACTTTGCATTTCCCAACTCCCATCGATAGTGGAAATAATCGATTTTCTCATGTTTCTACCGCAGTTTTCATGTCGTTTGCGGCCATTTTCTACTGGCCAGAGTGAGAGCCTATAGCTGGCTGCCACGAATAGGCAGGAAGATTCTATTGGCTAGCGTGAGAGCCAACAGCTGACTGACACGAATGTTAACTCGCATGCAAAAAAAATCGAGAGCTGCATTCGTCAAAAATTTAAATCTGCATGGCACTTTACTCCAATTGGCTCAACGTTGATTCTGATTCCGCAGAACTGGGTTGGGCGTGATAAAATATTTGTTTTTTTCATTCGGTTTTTCCAGTTACGAGTCCTTTTTTTAAGGTTGATCGTGTTGCATTCACTTTGTTTAGTTCTTTTTTCGTAACAGATGTAATGTTTAGTATAGAGCTTAGAAAAAATTCGCAGTGTGAGATAGGTAAGAAGTAAGGCATGTAGCAGCATCAGCACGGCAAAGGGCACTCCTTTAAATGCAAGGAAGGGCAAAAATATTTCAAGTCAAATGATAACGATTGCTGTATGAGTCGTACGATTTTTGAATCAAGCACGGGCAACGTTGGGCCATGCTGCTAGTATGACGATAAAATTATCCGACAGTAAGGCCTCTGAACAGGAGGTTTTGAAGATCGTGGAACCACCTCTAATTTGCTGGTGTTCCCAGGTCCATCCTGATCCCGAGTGGTATCATCAGTTAGGGTTCCAGCTATAGTTAACCCCAAACTGTAGTCACAACCCTCTGAAAGTGTAAGAATAGGTTTTATTACCAGCTATACATTTTTATAAAACATTATTACTAGCAATTATTTTTTAGGAAAAATTATTACCAGCAATATATTTTGAAAAAAAAATATTACCAGCAATATATTTTTGGACAAAAAATTTACCAACAATAAAAATGTTGTCGCCATTAAAAAGAATCATTGAGGTTGATATGCCGTAACTAAAGGTCAATGGTTATTAAATGAGGTCATTGTCCAGGAAAACAGGAGAGATGTTTTAGTTGGAAATATTATGCCTGGGCAGGGATCACAGACACCAAAACAAGCTCACTAGTTTTGGAAAACTAAATAAACTAAATGAATTCGAATACACGCAAAACACACACACACACACATATATATATATATATATATATATATATATATATATATATATATATATATATATATATATATATATATAGATAGATAGATAGATATATATAGATAAAGAAAACAAAACAATTTTCTTTTCATTAATTTCCTTGTGTCCTCGTGCCCATTGGCGTCGACTGCATTCTGGCTAATGGCTCTCCAATACCATCTCCACGCCATATCTTATCATATTTACACAACTTCCGGACCCTTGCTATTTTATCTAGAGACACCGTCTCAACACAAAATACGGCTTTGAATTCAGCAATGTCGCTTGCCGACATCGAAGGCAGGCACTGTGGAGTAATAGATAATGGCACGGATTGAGGAATCGAAGATCCGTGTTCGAATTCACTTACGTGCTAATACAACTGGGAAATGTATGAATCCTCATCTTCTCCCCCCAGCTATGGGCGAATAGCAGGGCAGACGGGGTTCTTCAGCCCTGGATGGCAACTAGTCTACTGCAGAAAGAAATGGCAACCTACTGTGAGGGGGGAATCTGCCTTGTCAGTAATGTATCGAAAGTTACATGATCGCCTAAGCGTGTATCACACATGGCATATAACTGACTAAACATTGCTTGCCAATCCCAACTAGATAAGACAGACTACACTGTTATTCAACTCACAGCTTTAGAAGTGAATTCTTATCGTATCCATTTTTTTTTTGTTATGTGAATGCAACACATGGATCGAAATTCGACATCGACTCCTTCCGTTAATACTACCCAAAACTTCACCCTCAAATAGACAACATTTTCCTTGTTTAGGTATGGTCGGGGTCATTATATTTATTTTACTAAATTTCACCCAATACAAGGCCCAAGAGCCACTTAAGCTTGAGGTTTACTGAATGATGTTATATCAACTGAAGAAAAGCAGGTTAGAAGTTCTTTTTAACAGGTTATACAGGTAAGATAACCTTAGAGTTAAAGAAGTTGAAATTGTAGTGATCCTGAAAACACCTTTTGGAATTCTGTTCCACAAAATCGCATTTCTCCAGAAAAAGATGTCTGATTGTCACTTTCTTCTTAATAATGGAATACGAAGAGAATTAGTATGACGCGTCCCAGCTGTGAAGGTCACTATTAGTAGAATTAAATTATCCAATTCCCCAGAACATTTAACAAAGAGATAGTGAAAGAGTACCGAGCAGTTTACACCGTTTTCTTTGTAGGATGGAAAATAAATCATCACCCACGAGGCAGATTAGACGAATTTGAACTCTATCAACATAGGAGAGTGTCAACTGCACACTTCCAGCACGTATATGGCAGTAATTCCCAGTGTTTTGTCTGATCTAGCTTATAAAAAAAAGAATGGGAGGAGGTGTCAAATGGTTACTGGACCGGTACAAGGAACCGATCATTTTTCTAGCATTTTGTGCAAAGGAACGTATATATATATATATATATATATATATATATATATATATATATATATATATATATATATATATATATATTTATACACACACACACACACACACACACACACATATATATATATATATATATATATATATATATATATATACATATATATATATATATATATATATATATATATATATATATATATATGGAGAAATATAGTCTTAAAGTGTGCTATATTTATGGGATAAAGTGCTCAATATCAGAGATAGAGCGTGTGTAAATATAAAAGTGAACATAGAAGTCAGTACTTAGAGGCGACAGTCTGTTTCATGCTAGTGCAATCGTCAGGCAACTAATGCTGTTATTTTACTTGTTTTTTTGTTTTTTTAATTATATTTTTAATTTTATCTTATATATTTATTTATTTATTTTTTATTTTTATCGGTGTTTTTTATTAACGTAGTAAATATTTGTTTATATAGCTTATTGTTGGTAGTCTATTATGGCGGTCATTTACCGGAAGTCTTTTATTTGCTTATTTATTTGGGTCAAATTCTTTTGCTTGTTATTATTTATTTTCATTTTTATTTTTTATCTTATATATTTGTTTATTTGTCATTTATTAAAGCTATTTGTTGAATTTTGGGGTGGAATGTTGTGGTTTGTTCTGACTATTAATTTGGTGGGAACAGTTTTTAATTTATCTATTTGGGTTGATTATATTTATTTGTTTTTTTCTGAACGGTTAGTTTATCGGTATCGGTTGTTAGTTTATTTATATATTTTCATGTATTTAGATCAATTTATTATACTTGTTATTTATTTGTTACACTGTATATTTTCTCTTTTTGGTTTTCGATTTTTAAGTAACGCAGTATATTATTTTTTATTAATTTTTTTTATCGTTATATAACAATTATAGCTATTTTCCGTCTGGTTTTTTGTTTTGATTTTTATAGTTTAATTTTTTGTTCATAATAGTTTGATAATTGTTCATTATTTACATTATTGATGTTTTTCGCATATTCTAACAGGTGTGGTTTTGTAATTTGTTTGGATCAATTTATTTTGCTTATTTTATTGTCATTTTGTTTGTTTATATATTTATTTATTTTATTTTATTTTTTTTTTTTTTTCTATTTTAAGTTACGTAGTAAATATTTGTTTTCATGTCTGCATTTTGAGATTAGGTCGGATCTTTTATTTAATAATTTATTTTGGTCTGGGAAGGTAATAATAGCTATTTTTTCCTCCAAGCAAAGTTTGCAAGTTTTTGATAGGTTGTTGTAGCCTGATGATGTTTTCCTTATTTTCCAAGATATTTTTGGTGTGGTGTGTGTTTTGTTTTTTATTTCCCAGATATAATTAGAAAGGATTGTGCTGTTCGCATATTTACTATATTTGAAAGACATTTTGTGTACATAATTTCTTTGTTTCCATGGTCCTTCGGTTACTCCTATGTATACTTTTTCTTCATTATCTGCTGATTTTATCGTGGCTTGGTAGATTACGTTGTTTTGTAAGGAATTACCGTTTAAGGGACATTCTTTTCTTGTTCTGCAATTGCACGTGGGTTTAATTTGTTCGTGTAGTATGTTAATAATTTTCCTGTTGTGCTTTTTTATCATTTGTGCCATGTTCTCGGTGCAACTGTAGCTGATTTTTACAGTGTTTTTCTTGAATATTTCGTGTAGGGTGCTTGATTCCGGGTGGTGTTTGTGTAAAAGTTTGAAGAATATTTTTCCTATGTTTGTTTTTACGTTTTTACTGAACGGTGGGTTGAACCATATGATATTTATTTTCCTGTTGGCCTTTTTTGTTTTCTGTGGTGAGTATGTGAGTGTTGCTGGGAATCCGCTATCTTTTAGGGCTGTTTCGTAGTCTTTCTTAGCTTTGTTAAATATAGATTGATTGGAAGAATTGTCGGAAAGCCTGCGGTTAATCGATTTTGGTATCTGTTTGATTATAGAAGGCGGGTGGTTGGAGTATATGTGTATGTACTGCGGTTTATCATTGGGTTTTCTGTATGGTTTGTGTGTGCCTTTTCTTAGGTTGAAGGTGACATCTAGAAAATCTACGTTTAGGTTAGTTTTTATATCTATCTCGAATCCGTTATTTTTGAAAATTTTAATTATTGCTTTTCAAGTTTTATCTGTTTTGTTTGTTGCAGTTTCTTAAGATTATGAGACCGTCATTCCTGTAGAGTCCTGTGTCATTTCTATCTATTATTTTGCTCAGTACATGTGGTAAGTAAATACCTACGATTTCGCATGTCTTGCACCGTCAAAGCTTCCCATTGTAGTGTCAAATATCCCATCTTTCTTTATCCATGCTTCTTCATGGTGAAATAGTAATGATTTACGGGAGTGCTTAATGATGTCGATTTCGTTTGGTTTCATTATTATTTGTTCCTGAGCTACGTTGATGGCCTTATCTAACGTACGTTCTGCTATGGATGGGTAAAATTATTTTATGTCTAATTGTAGGAAGTGGCAATTTTGTTTGTTATTTATGCTGTGGAACCAGTCAGTGTAAATATAAAAGTGAACATAGAAGTCAGCACTTAGAGGCGACAGTCTGTTTCATGCTAGTGCAATCGTCAGGCAACTAGTGGTGTTATTTTCTCTGCTATTTATATATAAGGATCAGTGGTGCATTGTGGGTAGTCTATTTTGGCGGTTACTGTTACCGGAAGTCGCTTACTTGTTTATTTCGTTCGCTGGGGTAGACTGTTCTAGTTCTACGTGCCATGTCTAATGGATGTCAGTTATCAGTTATCTCCTGTTAATTTCCCTCACACAGTTCTCCACCGCCATAACCAGGTATTGAACTCAAACACTTTGGGTCCTTTCACTGGATCTAACTAACGCCTTTATCCACTGTGCCATGTGTCCTCGAGGAGATAACTGATAACTGACATCCTTTAGACATGACACGTCGAACTAGAACAGTCTACCTCAGTGAGCGAAATAAAGTTTTCAGTTCGACATTCCAAACACCTGAAGAAGGCTGGTGCGTACAATGGACGAAATGTTGTAATAAATATGGCAACAAAGATGAGGACATTAGTCCGAATAATGTAAATACTGTATATCTATCCATCATATCCTTAAAAGTTTGTATTCTAGAATAAAACGATTTAAATTCTGGCAGTTCAACACTGAAGGGCTTGCACGAAATTTACTACTTCTGCAAGGGGAAATACAGAAGCAGTATTGTATGAGATGGTTAAATTATATGTTAAAAATACACACAAAATAAAATAAACACGATTTCATTATTTCTTTCTCGGTAATCTAATCAAGTTGCTTCGTCTTCTCGTTTAATTTGCTACTAAATATCCTTTGAAATCCAATAGAATTGATGACATTGCAAATGTCAATGTACCAACGTAACAGATTATAAAACGGTCTCTAATGAGAATTACAAAAGCAACAAGCAAACAAATCCTCGCGAAGAGAGGCTCATGCTCTACCTTCAGAGAATATCGGAGAGGCAAATATAAACATCCAAAAATTAATTTCGCCAAAATCAAAGGCGTTTAATTAAAATTAAATGTAATCTTCTATTTCTCCGGGAGTGTTTTTTAACTTTTCTTTGTAATTACATGCGAGAGCAAACCTACTCGAATCTTGATTCAATCTCATTAATCGTTAACTCGTTTCGCGTTAGACACAAATTGACCAAAAAATACAAAAAGATAAATGATGAATATATCTGCGTTTATAAACCATTTCTAATATATGTAAATTAGAAATAATATAAAACTGTTGTTCATCTATTAATTCGATTTCAAATATCATCCTCGATGGAAATACACAATTAAACGGTGTTAAATCGAGGTTACTTTCAAGGTTGCAAGATCCTATCATTTCTTATTTGCTTGTTATCGGAGAGTGTGGCTTAATTTCTTTTCCAAATTACTTAGTGATTCAGACCAGTAAAAAAATCTGTCAAATATTCTTTTTGCGGTTTCAGACAATCCAGAAAATATATTTCATTTCATGCAAATAATATCTATATAGTGATTTAGTAAGAGTCGAGTTCAAGTTAGGTTTGGTTTGGTTTGTTTGTTTTACGGCATATCAACCCCAATGGGTACATCGATTCTCGGCCTTTTGGCAAAGATCAAGGTGTAGTATCTGTTCTCAAATCGGTCGCTTAATGATCGCATTTTGGCTGAGATTCGATCACTGATGCATGCCTGGCACAGGGATTCGCTGATGGTGTCGCGGCTGCGTCTGGCTATGGCCGGTTTTGACCGACGCTGACCGGCTTGGAAAGCTATGAGCGGCTAAGACCAGCTATGACTAGCTATGACCAGCTCTGACCAACTTGGACACGCTAAGACCAGCGGCTCTGAATCAGTGGGGGGTGGTCATGTAGATACCAAGTGTAGTATCTGTTTTCAGATCGCTCGCTTGATCGCCTTTTGGCTGAGATTCGATCACTGACACATGCCTGGCACAAGGATTCGTGTCTGCGCTGGTAGTATCGCGGCTACGTCTAGCTATGACCAGCTCCGACCAGATTGGACAAGCTATGACCAGCTAAGACCAGCCAAGACCAGCTATGACTAGCTATGACCAGCTTGGACAAGCTAAGACCAGCTAGGACCAGCAAAGACCAGCGGCCCGTGTGAAATCACCCGGGCTCCCACGTTAAAAACCGACCTTGTGTCACAACCTGACTCAGTTTGGGGTCAAGTAGATACCAAGTGTAGTATCTGTTCTCAGATCGCTCGCTTGATCGGCCTTTTGGCTGAGATTCGATCACTTGATACATGCCTGGCACAGGGATTCGTCTCTGCACTGGTAGTATCGCGGCTACGTCTAGCTATGACCAGCTTTGACCATCTCCGCCCAGCTTGGACAATGCTATGACCAGCTAAGACCAGCCAAGACCAGTTTGGACAAGCTAAGACCAGCTAAGACCAGCAAAGTCCAGCGGCCCTGGTGGAAACACTCGGGTCCCCACGTTAAAAACGACCTTGTGTCAAAACCTGACTCAGTGGCAGGTAGATACCAAGTGTAGTATCTGTTCGCAGATAGCTCGCTATATCGGCCTTTTGGCTGAGATTCGATCACTTGATACTTACCTGGTGTAGCGGTTCGTCGCTGCGCTGGTAGTATTATGGCTATGACCAGCTCTGACCAACTTGGACTCGCTAAGACCTGCTATGACTAGCTTAGACCAGCTCTGACCAGATTGGACAAGCTATGACCAGCTAAGACCAGCGGCCCGGGTGAAAACTTGGTTCCCCACTTTAAAAACCGACCTTGTGTCAAAACCTGACTCAGTTGGGGGTCAAGTAAATACCTATCAACCTCAATGGGTTATTTGGTGCCGACAAAATTTTTATTGCTGGTAATGTTTTTGTTCAAAAAACTATTTCTGGGAATATTTCTCCTTGAAGAAATCTATAGCTGGTCATATTTTTCCAAAGAATGTATAACTGTTTGTATTGCTGGTATTTTTTTTAAGTTATTGCTGATAATAATTTCTCTTTAAAAAATTATAGCTGGTAATATTTTTTTTTTATTAGAAAGTATTTCAGGTATTAAAACCTATTTTTACACAAGTCGGGATGTTAACTATTTGCCCATAACTGGGATCCTAACAGGTGCTGCCACCCCGAGTCAGAGTGGACCTGGGAACAACAGCAATTAAGAGGTGGTTCCACGCTCCTCAAAACCTCGTGATCAAAACCTTGCTGTTGGACGTAGATTATTGTCTTACCCAGAACGCGGATGTTGTTTATCGTCATACCCAGGACGAAGAGTTCTTGTTAGGATCGAATTCACTACTCAGTCGTAATTGATCTAGCGAAACAACCACATAAAGTGACACATATAGATATCTACCAATATATGGATGTATTTTCAATTTGTCATATATATAAAAGATAAATAAAATTTAAATATGCAAATCGTCTTCCCTTTGTTGGAGTTGCGAGGATATATTATAGAGAATAATATGTCATGCAATATAATAAATTACTCGCATGTTAACAGAATTATATATTTCTTAAAAGACTCATTAAACAAAAAAAAAACGAAAAAAACTTTATATCTTTTGCTGCTGTAGGTCGTCTGCTTCAAGGTCCAGAATTTTGAGCGTTCAAAAATTATTTTCCGTGTAATTCGGATGAACCACATTTGCTTATCTATAAGTTGAACAAAAAAGGAGACTAAAAGTCTGTTTTCTCATTTGTGCCTACATCAGATGCTATTCAATGTATACTATATATATATATATATATATATATATATATATATATATATATATATATATATATATATATATATTGCCTGACAATTGCGTTTTAGCATGATACAAACTCTCAACTTTGGGTGTTGACTTCAATGTCCACTTTCATATATATATATATATATATATATATATATATATATATATATATGCGCATGTGTGTGTGTGTGTGTGCGTGTGTGTATGCGTGTGTCTATATTTATGAGATGAGGTATTATGTACATTATTTACATTATTCAGACTATTGTCCTCATATTTATCGCCATATTTATTACAACGTTTCGGTCGTTGTACGCCCCGGACTTCTTCAGGTGGTTGGAATGTCGAACAGTTTATTTCGCTCATTGGCGTAGACTGTTCTAGTTCCAGGTGCCATGTATATTGGATGTCAGTTATCAGTCATCTCCTGTTAATTTCCCCCTGAAAGTTCTCCACTTCCTTAACCGGATACTGAACTCACACTCTTTGTGTGCTGTCACTGGAACTAACTAACGCGTTTATCCTCTGTGTCATGTGTCCTCAAGAACACATGGCACAGAGGATAATGTTTAAAAGAAGGGGAGGAATCACTTATTTTTATCCATGTTAGCATCTGATGTAGGCACAAGTGAGAAAACAGGCTTTTATTCTCCTCTTTTGTTCAACTTATAGATAAGCAATTGTGGTTCATCCGAATTACACGGAGAAGAATTTTTGAACGCTCAAAATTCCGGACCTTGAAGCAGACGAGCTACAGCAGCAAAAGATATAAAGTTTTTTTTCGTTTTGTTTTGTTTGATGAGTCTTTTATGAAATATATAATTCTGTTAACATGCGAGTAATTTATTATATTTTTATCCATGTTAGTTCGAACTCAAAAAGTTCTATTTTGTGTGTATACATCACGACATAATTTCAGACCTTTCATTTAGTACATTTTTGGGGTCTGGAAATGTTGTTATAGATAGTTTTATCTCCTGGTACATTTTTCAGACATCACTACGATTGCTGTAAAGTTTTTCTTAATATTCTCCAGTTTACATTAGGATATTTGTTATTTTTTTCTTTTAATTCCCACATAAGGCTGGCTAATCTGGTTCAATCCCTAAGAATTTCTAACTTGAATGACGAATTGTCAATGAGTTTATCAAGGAAAGAACAAATACAGAAAATTAGGTTCCGTTTTCTTCGGAGTGAGGGATTTCTACAGAATTGTTAATACTTTCCACGAACTTGGCATTTAGAGCAGCGGTTTTCCATTGTCCGTTTATGTGAGCGAGAGTGTTTGTATATTCTGTATGAAAAAAGAAAGTCAGCAAAATGCTAACCACATCAGTGAAGTATATATGAATCCTGTCTTTCAAGAATGCCTCAACCTATACCCATCTCTTTAAAAATCAGCCTTTATTTTATTCTATTTACTAAGATTGTAAACTATCTTTGGTTAGTATTGCGTTTAAGTCACCCGAATGGGAATCTATAACGAAATTAAACAGAAGTGTGAAGTATTCTATAAAGTGATCTCTTATCAGAATCAGTAAATATAAAAATGGCGTTCCATAACATTCGCTTTCTGATCTTCTGAACGAAACGATAATTAATAATGGATTTCCCCGTATATTGCAATGTCGCTTTGAACGTTTTCGGGGCGATAAGCTATATTTGATAGAACGAATTCATTTTGCCCTAGGTATTCACCATGCATTTATTTGCTGCCAAATTCTCGTAGATTCTGTAAGTCGATTCCAAATAACAAACTGAAGCAAAAAGAACAATATTTGACTCTATTTGATACTACAAAACAAACTTCATTTACCAGGTCTCCATGACAATATATTTTACCTTCGGGCGTTTTTAAACTATGTTTAAGAGAATGCATATTACGTGCTTTAAGAGAATGCATATTACGTGCTTTGTTGAAACAAAGCAAGTTCAGTTGACCATCGATGACAATTCCAGAACAAAGTAACTATAAACAAATTTTTTTCTATCCTCTGCCAGCCGCAATGATGGAGAAATCATTACCTCGAACCATCGCCAGTGAGACACGCTGCAAGAGCCACTCTGTTTCGCGAGGCTCATCCCTTAAATCTATCAGCAAGAGAAGAATATTTAACTATTTTTTATCACTGCGTCCCGGGCGGCAGACCATGGCTCAACCGCGGACCTGATCAATTTACCAGCCGAAAATGTATCCGCACAGGTCGCATCCCAAATCAACGACTTACCCATTTTAAAAGTGTTATGGGTCCTTACCTATAACTACGTAATTAACTCTTCTTAACACTATGTATACTACGCCTCTCAAGAGAGAGAGAGACGATTCGAGTCGAGCCGATAGCAGTTCACTCCAAACCAGACTGACAGTCATATTAACACCTTCCACATCTTGTATTATTATTCCGTGTAATATATCTTTGTTATTTCGTGTTGTTCGTGTTGTTCTTCCTTGGTCCTAACCTTGACAATAACAAAAAGGTAAAAAGGTAATGCCATCCGGCCGTTTTCCATCACCATGGTCGAGGCCTACGGGTTCGATTTGGGGAGAGAAACCAGCTGCATCCAAAACTCTTTTGATGATATCGTTTATTGCTGCATGTTATTTCCTATTTGTTATTTCTTCTGCTATTCCAACACCGGTAGCTTTCAACGTATTATTGTTTCATTTTCCATTTAACAATAACGTCGCAATAAGACCAAGACAAAACAGGTGTAAATGTGTTCCTTTTTATATCCACGTTTTTACCTTATTTCTTTAAGCAAGTTTAGTGCAAACGTTTGTAATGCTAGACGGCTTTTGCATGAACCAGAAACAAGCCTGCAAAATAAAATAAATATAAAATATTATCAGATTTCGAAATTTAAACCGAACACCAGGCACAGGCCAAAAGAGGAGATTCAATCTTAGCAAACACATAAAATGTCTGATACAGTGGATGCATACATTCCCGAACACATCACTTTGAATGTAAAAGACATAAAATGCTGAGGACTACATAAGATGACATACTGACAGATAACATTCGTTAAAGCTGGATTTTGATGGCATCTCTGCTTCAGAGCTTGACGTAACTGATCACGAGGTTTCAGTCTACGGTCTTTAACTTAATGAAACATGTCTTACACCACACCACTTGGTTTGATGCATGGGCTTCCCAGGTTTTCAGATCAAAGTTGAAACGTTTCAAATTGTCTTGCAATTCGTCTTTGTAGCGTTAGAGTGGGCGTCCAACTGAACGCTTGGAGTTTGGTAGTTGTCCATACACCACCTTTTTTGGAAGTCTATGCGGATCAATTCTGACAGCATGACCAGCCTTCCTAAGTTGTATATTTGCTAGAATGGTTTCGATGCCAGTGATATTGTTACATTTCTTCAGTATTGCAATATTCTTGACCCTGTCATCCCATTTTGTAACACATATGGCACGAAAAGAGTCCAAGTTTCAGCAACATAGAGAAGGGGTACTGAAACTTGGACCCTCTATCAGACCCTGAAACACACTCATCCCGTTTTATATTACATATATTTATGTTTGTGTGTGCGTGTTTTATGCGTGTGTTTATATGTGTGTAAATATGTATGAGCACATGTATATGTGTTTATGTATATATATATATATATATATATATATATATATATATATATATATATATATATTACAATGAATCATTCATACAGAAAACAGATATAGAATTAATGATAAAATGGCGAGAATACATCTTTGCAAACAATTTACTAAGAGACATTAATCCCGAACCTGTAAATGAATGTTATGATCCCTGTTTATAAATTCCAGTTGAATAAGGTCTTTTTTTATATATTTACCAGCTTTCATCTGTTCCTACAGATATCATCAGGTAAGAAAATATTTGTTGTTTTATAATTCCAGGTAATAACAGGACATCGAAAGAGTAGTTTATAGTCCGAAATTGGTTCTTAGAAATGCTATATTGTTACTGGTAAGAGATTTCGTTGAGCGTGCGTCCGCAACGCTGAGGTCGAATTATTTTAAATTTTAAAATTGTGCGTTTTGTACATATATGGCAATGGAGAATTCTTTTGTACTGGTAGGTTTTTCAGTATTTTCTTACCTGATGATATCTGTAGGAACAGATAAAAGCTCGGAAATATATATAAAAAAGACCTTATTCAACTGAAATTTATAAACAGGGATCATAACATTCATTTAAAGGTTCGGGGTTAATGTCTCTTAGTAAATTGTTTGTGAAGATGTATTCTCGCCATTTTATCATTAACTTCTATATCTGTTTTCTGTATGAATGATTCATTGTAATGTAAATTGAACTGCACCACATACTTGATATATATATATATATATATATATATATATATATATATATATATATATATATATATATATATATGTGTGTGTGTGTATGTGTGTATGTATATTGATATGCATATGTGGGTGTACGTATAGATATGTATATGAACAGGTATATGTGTGCGTATATATGTATATATGAGACGGCAAAATAACTTGAACCAAAACATCGCAACGATCATGAATTTGGAAATTTTATTCCCAATTTCGATCCCTGTATAAAACACCTCAATCAAACATTGGAAAAATATAATAAATATTAAACACACACACACACACACTTACACATACACACACACACACACAAAGACACACAGTTTTCATTCTTGAACGCAAACTACAAGCTATGTGTATTCTGTGTTGGCTCGATTATTTGTATAGAAGCTGCTAAGTAGACGTAATTGTTAATAAGAATTCGATTATTTCTAGCTTGTGTATAGTGTTGTTTGCTCGAGTTTTAGTCATTATTTATTATTGATGACTTAATTACTTATTGAGGATTATTATTACATTTTCATGCGATTATTTGTCCATTTGCAGTTTGTTAATTTATTTAATCAATTTTTATTTTTTATTATTTAGGTATCCTGTTTATTTTTTTGGAAGTTTGCTTTGTTTAAAGTACGTTATATGATCTGCGTTGTATATAGCGCACATATTTGCATTTTCTGTGGTTATTTGCATGGTATTCGTTTAATGTTTTGTTTTTTACTTAACGTATTAACAATGTTTCGTGTCTGCATTTTGAGATGAGTTCTTATTGTGATATATCTATATCATGTGTGTGCTTATATATATATATATATATATATATATATATATATATATATATATATATATATATATATATATATATATATATATATATATATAAAAACAACAGTCAACTGCGTAAATACGAAGCTCTTCAGTAAAATGAATGGAACATTTTTGCTGCTTGTCGTTTGTTTACGGTTGTAAAATCAATATGGTAGATTTGGCTGCATCGCTCCGTCGAGTGAAGATGGTTCAGTGGTAGAAGCTCTAACTGAGGCGTAATCGGTTGGGTTTCGATCCGCGCTTGAGGCTTTCGTTTGTCTTGTCGCTCTGAGGAGCTGTGAATCAGTACTGTCCGTGAATGTCACACATATGTATTTATATATGCAAATCCTGCCTTTTTAATATAAAAATATTTTAAACATAAATCCACGATGAGAGATTAATAAATATATTTATAGATAGGGAGCTATATAAATAGATAAATAAAAACGAAAAAAGACATACTTATTCATTGTATATTTGATTTAATTAAGTGTTATATATATATATATATATATATATATATATATATATAAAGGAAAAGACTTAATTATTTATCATATAATCGGATATAAATTTATTTCAAAAGTTATATATTTCTTAAATGATATAATTTACATCATTTAATAAAATGCAGCCAGTCTGATGAGGCAGATATATATATATATATATATATATATATATATATATATATATATATATATATATATATATATACACAAACTTGTTTCGCTGTATCACAGCTCATGTGTCGAGACATCAGACTGCTTGAAGCCGGGATCAAAACTTGATCGATTTGACACACACACACACACACACACACACATATATATATATATATATATATATATATATATATATATATATATATATATATATATACATACATATATATATATATATACTTTACCTCCCTTGCACCCGTAACTTGGGGGTAGAATTTCGACCAAAAGTCTCAACCAATGATGTTGATGCTATTCACTGCATGGTTTTTGATGACAGAATTCTTACTGTCAAGCAGATAGCTAACTCTATAGGCATTAGTACTGACTCGGTCCATAATGTTTTAACTGAGATTTTGGGAATGAAAAAACTGTCTGCAAAATGGGTCCCAAGAATGTTGACACCAGAACAGTCGTTGAAAAGAGGTGACATTTTCAAGACAATTCTGACTCGCATCGAGGTTGACCCTGAGAATTTTCACCGCCCATTAGTAACTCAAGATGAAACATGGATTCACCACTTCGAACCTGAATTCAAGATTTAAAGCTAACAGTGGAAACACTCTGGTTTTCCACCTCCGAAGGCAGCATCTGTTGTCAAGGTGTTGGCTTCTGTTTTGGAGTATTCTGAATGCGTAATCAGGTAAAAACTATTAATGGACAGCACTATGTCTCAAAATTAAGACAACTAAAGAAAGCAATCGATTCGAAAGGCAGATGGAATCCGAGGTTAGGTGTGCTCTTGCTTCATGATAACACACTCATTGATACTGCTCAGGTTTTAGTAGCTGAATACTTATCCCATCCTTTTTACTCACGAGAATTATCTTCATCCGACTTCTTCCTGTTTCCTAAACTCAAATCCCACCTGCGTGGTCGCCATCTTGGAAACTATGATGACATCATACGTACTGTGGAGGAACTTTTGGAGAACCAGGATGTCCCCGTCTTCTGTGGTGGAATAGCAATGGTTAAGCATCGTTGGGCTTAGTGCATTGATGTCAAGGGGGAATTATATTGAACAATAGTGAAAACTGTCTTGTTTCTCCAACTCCTTCTGGATTAGAATTACAAACATTTGACCGAACCACGTAGACATACATTATCCAATGAATTCTGAGGGCTTGCTCCATGTCGAAAAATTAAATTCTTTGATCGTTTACGAGTGTCATGTCCTCACTTGCCATTGGTCGTCATGTCGTTTTTTTTTTCAACTTGAGGCCATTCGCGGTTTATTTTATGGTTTCATTCATTTTTAATTGTAACATATATTCTGTGTGTTTTTTCTTACATCGAATAATTCTTTTTATTTGATGATGAGTTATTTCATTTACGACGGCTTCTGGCATTTATAGTCATTTTACAATCTTTGATAGTATACTTTTTCCTGTTAATGAAAACAAGTTATAGAATTTCTTTATTTTTTTTTCTATTGATTGGAAATTTAATTAAGGTAATTGGCAAGGCAAAAAACGAGATAATACATAGCTATTATGTTGGAAAGAAAGTATTGATACTTCTTTCATGTGAATACATTGTAAGTACGCTAGAGTTTAACAGTTTTGAGGCAAACCGTGGAATTTTTTTAAAAAATTGGCAAAAATGTTATTTGTTTTGTAAATTAAATAAGAGACAATTATCAAAATATCTTTCTTTAGCCCTGATTACTGAAGCACAATTTTTGGCATTTGTTGCAAAGGTTTCTCAAAGTATAAGTTTGATAATTGATTCCATTCTATTTTCAGTGATTCTAAGACCTCTTTTTTCGTTTATATTTCACTTTTCTGTCAATTAAATCCTATGCTAATTCTGGGGGTGGCATAAAACTTTTGAACTGTAATGTACGTTTTCAGTGCTAACTGTTAAGTAGTAATTATCCCGCTCAAAATTTTTCCTTTCATTCTTTATAGATTACTTTAGCGTGCACGAGACCCTTAAACAAGTAGCGTCGGAGGAACACCGCATGCACTGCAGCCGTAGTAGTAGTGGTGTTTCATGGGAAAGAGAGTCTGAAGATACCCATCCCGCTCCAGTCTGAATTTAGATGTTTGCTTCTCGTAGACTAGTCGCTAACCAAGGCTATGTGACCCAGTCTGTCATCTTATTTAACCATATATGGGAAGGGGGAGAAAAGATGGATTCTTACCTTTCTCTAGGGTTTTTGTGTGCGTGTGAATGTAATTAAAATTATTTACAGGACAATGTGATTACCATAAAATAGATATACGAAAAAGCTAAAATAGAAGAAGAAGAAGAAGATACCATACTATACTATTCAGCTACTTGGTTATCCCTCATCAGAACCGTATCAAGCAAATTAGAATACTCAGAACACCTAGTAAAAAGGAAACATGAGTGAAAATATACACAAATTTCAATGATATATTCAAGTGAGAATATATCAAGGCTAATTGTGCAAAGTCCTAACAGCCGATCCTATTTTTGCATAAGGATGGTTGTCTTGATATAATATAAATTGTTTCGAGGACTTACAAGTGATAGATTAGGATCTGCTCAAAACGGGAACATAACCTCATGGAAGGATGTTGCACGTTCGCAATATTTAATAACGTGTACTGAGATCGTCGACCCTGATGTATGTGAAGACAGATGCAAATCCGACTCGGCAAACCGAATTGGCTATCCGGATCAGTCATCTAAACCGTATAACGCTGCTATTTACCCAAGTCACCCCACCGAGACGAGATGTGACACCAGGTCAGTTATTTAACGTGAGCGAAAGCAAACGTGCACACGCGGGTCATTAGATAAGATTTAGCAAGCACCTGCTTAAGCAGGAATCAGGCGCAAATCTTGGCATGACCGTGGAACAGATACTACACGGGATTTACTTGACCTCCCACAGGGCCAGGTTGTGACACAAGGTCGGAGTTTAACGTGGGAAGGGAGGGGGAATGAACACGAGTTTTCACCCGGGTCGCAGTGCTTTGGCTTTAGCTAGACATAGCTGGTCTTGGCTGGTCATAGCTTGTCCAAGCTGGTCATACGTAGCCACGATACTACCGGCGCAGGGACGAATCCCTGCCGCCGGCCTGTATCGGAGAAGAAATCCCGGGATTTACTTGACCTCCCACAGGGCCAGGTTGTGACACAAGGTCGGAGTTTAATGTGGGAAGGGGAGGGGGAATGGACCTGAGTTTTCACCCGGGTCGCAGTGCTTTGGCTTTAGCTAGTCATAGCTGGTCTTTGGCTGGTCTTAGCTGTCCAAGCTGGTCATAGCTAGTCAGACGTAGCCACGATACTACCAGCGCAGGGACGAATCCCTGCCGCCGGCCTGTTGATTTACTTGACCTCCCACAGGGTCAGGTTGTGACACAAGGTCAGGGTTTAATGTGGGAAGGGAGGGGGAATGGACCCGAGTTTTCACCCGGGCCGCAGTGCTTTGGCTTTAGCTGGTCTTAGCTTGTCCAAGCTGGTCTTTAGCTGGTCATAGCTAGTCTTAGCTGCGATACTACCAGCGCAGGGACGAATCCCCGCCGCCGGCCTGTTGATTTACTTGACCTCCCACAGGGTCAGGTTGTGACACAAGGTCAGGGTTTAATGTGGGAAGGGAGGGGGAATGGACCCGAGTTTTCACCCGGGTCACAGTGCTTTGGCTTTAGCTAGTCATAGCTGGTCTTGGCTGGTCATAGCTTGTCCAAGCTGGTCAGAGCTGGTCATAGCTAGTCAGACATAGCCACGATACCACCAGCGCAGGGACGAATCCCTGCCGCCGGCCCGTATCGGAGAAGGAATCCCGGCCCCATAGGCGATCATTCAGTGAGTAATCTGCGAACAGATAGTACACTTTGATCTTAGTTTCTGGGCCGCGAAACGCACTAAGATTCCGAATTATGTCTATATTAGAATCAATAGTCTGCAGTTATACATTAGAAAAGACCAAATAGAACTGCACTTGAATTATCCAGATAGTTCGAAACTACTCAGATATCAATCATAAAAATACCTTCATGAATGAGAGAATGTGTCTAAATTTGGTCAATGCGTGTCTCAACTTCTGACTAATAGTATAAGGATAGATTTCACTGAAGCTCTCCCTAAACCAAGAAAACATTCGAAAAAAAATATATATATAGTTCGTTATGAAGGCGTTGGTCTCTCATGAAAAGGCAATTAGTGAAATGGAATGTTAAAATTGGATAATAAAATTTAAATAATCAAATAATTTCATTGTCAAATTTCGGTGCTCGTCTCCGTATTATCTAATTTTGTTACTTATTAAATACTTTCGATTTTCGCATAATTAGCAGAATTTTCTTTCTTGAATTTAAATAATGCTTATATGAAGAATAAAAGATAATTTCATTTCTTTTAACATATATCGTCGAATTCTGTCAGTACTCGCATATCTTTTAAAAAAACAAATGGAAGAAAAAGCTTTGTTGTAAGACTGATTGAGGATATAAAGAGGTCACAAAAACAAAAGTGTACCATCAGCGGACATGGCCAGTTATACAAGCTTTGTGGTCAATTTCATATAAGCGGGTGCTTTGTAAATTTTGAACAATAACCTGAGGGTAGGTGCTCGTGTTCACCACGTTAATTAACTGGTCATGTGTCGCATCACGTCACGCTGTGGACACATAGGTAAATAAGTGCGTTTCGCAGCCCAGAAACTATGATCAAAGTGTAGTATCTGCAGGAGGCTGCTCGGCCCGTGGGCTACGATCAAAGCGTAGTATCTGTTCTCAGATAGCTCGCTTTGTCGGCCTTTTGGCTGAAAGTCTCACTTGATACATGCCTGGTACAGGGATTCGTCACTGCGCTGATAGTATCACGGCTACGTCTAGCTATGACCAGCTTGGACAAGCTAACACCAGCAAAGACCAGCGGCCGGGATAAAAATACTCGGGTCTCCATGTTAAAAACCGACCTTGTGTCACAACCTGACTCAGTGGGGGGTCAAGTAAATACCAAGAGTGTAGTATCTGTTTCACGGTCATGCCAAGCTTTGTGCCTAATTCCTGCGTAAGCAATTGCTTGGTAAATCTTGACCAATGACTCGCGTGTGCGCGTTCGCTTTCAACCAAGTTAAATAACTGACCCTGTGTCACACCCCGTCTCGGAGAGATGACTTGGGTAAATAGCTGCGTTATATGGCCCAGATGACTGGTATCAAAGTGTAGTATATGTTCTAGCAGCAGTAGCGGACCCCCTGTCCACGGCTCCTGCCCACTGCTCCTGCCGTCAGAAGCAGGTCCAGGAAGCTAGCCAATGTTATCTCCAGGTGCTTCAACGATCTCCAGCTCCTGCAGATTTATCTCCAGTAGGCCTCAAGCTCCTGCCGTTCCGGCCATCCTTTCTTTTGTGATGTCAACGAACACCCGTTGCCACTTTTGTAATGCTAACGAGTACTCGTTGTCACTTTCGTAATGCTCATTGTAGTAGAGACTTTGTAATCGAAATATAACGAAACAGTCTTTTCCACGACATCCATATTATAAATATCACGAAGCTGCGCTTCACATGACATCCGCATTCTAAATATCAAGAAACTGTCCTTCACAGGACATTCGCACTCTAAATACGAGAAAATCTCTTCCAGGACATCCGCGTTCTAAATATTACGAAACTGTCCTCCTCAGGTCATCCGCCCTTTAAATATCACGGATCTGTCCTTCACATGTCATCCGCACGCTAAATATCACGAAACTGATCTTTTCAGGACATCCGCACTCTAAATATCGAGAAACTGTCTTTTCCAGGACATCCGCACTCTAAATATCAAGAAACTGACTTTTCCAAGACATCCGCACTCTAAATATCAAGAAACTTTCTTTTCCAGGACACCCGCACTCTAAATATCAAGAAACTGTCTTTTCCAGGACATCCGCACTCTAAATATCAAGAAACTCTCTTTTCCAGGACATCCGCACTCTAAATATCAAGAAACTGTCTTTTCCAGGACATCCGCACTCTAAATATCAAGAAACTATCTTTTCCAGGACATCCGCACTCTAAATATCAAGAAACTGTCCTTCACAGGGCATCCGCACTCTAGATATCACGGAACTGTTCTTTCCATGTCATCCGCACTCTAAATATCACGAAACTGTACTTCCCAGGTTATCCGCACCCTAGATAGCACGAAAGAGTCCTTAACAGGACAACGGTATTTTTCCATATCGACATGAGCTTGCAGAGTAATATTTTTTCCTAATTCACACCACGTTATTTTTGTTTATGTATTATTCTTTAATAAACAATATACTTGAAAAAAAAAAAAATATATATACTCAAATCTTCGTTTTGTTTGTTTTTGTTTTCCGTCATTCGATATTTGTTTGCGGGCCAATATGCCAATCACACTAATATGCATGCTTGGGATTTCAGTTTTTGCAGCTAGTTTTCATTTTAAAATGTATTTTTGTCTTCCTAAATTCAAATAAAGTACTTTGTTAAAGTTCAATACTGCTTGTGTCGCGAATAGCAGATAAAGACTTGAATGACGTAATGATATTCACAGACTTTAAGGACTTCATAAAGCATTAACATTTTGGGCTTGCGCTTATCAGCAACAGCGTGATAAGGAATTATCCAGTGGATTCAATCGTATTTTTAGATTCAAGATGTTAGTCATTTTCATTACACGTATAATGGCAAATAAACTTTGCTAAAACTCCGTCGACTATGTGCATTCCAGTTGAAAATGTCATTCAATACAAATAACACATATACCAAAAGAAGATATCATTTACTTTTTATTCCTACATATAGCACAATACGCATACACAAACGGAACCTACAAAATAAATCCCATGATTTAAATTTTTTTGTACACATTTCTTATGTACAAACGTTCGTAAATTACAAACACACACACACACACACACACACACATATATATATATATATATATATATATATATATATATATATATATATATATATATATATATATATATACCAAGCCACGATAATCTCACCAGATAATGAAGAAAAAGTATACATAGGAGTAACTGAAGGACCCTGGAAACAAAGAAATTATGTACACAAAACATCTTTCACAAATAGTAAATACGCGAACAGCACAATGATTTCTAAGTATATATGGGAAATAAAAAAAAACGCACACCACACCAAAAATATATTGGAAAATAAGGAAAGAATCATCAGCCTACAACAACCAATCAAAAACTTGCAAACTTTACTTGGAGGAAAAATAACTATCATTACCTTCCCAGACCAAAATAAATTATTAAATAAAAGATCCGAGATCATCTCAAAATGCAGACATGAAAACAAATTTTTACTACGTTACTTAAAAATCCAAAACGGAAAAAATAAAATAAAATAAAAATTAAAAAAATAAACAAAATGACAATATAATACGCAAAATAAATTAACCCAAACAAATTACCAAATCACACTTGTTAGAATAGACGAAATAGAATAAAAAATAAGAAAGGGAATCAAAGAACCGAAATAAATAAAGTAAATAATAAACAAATTAGCAAACCCGTATGACCAAAATATTAGTTAGACTATAAAAATCAAACCAAAAATCGGACGAAAAAAATAGCTATAACTGTTATATAACGATAAAAAATACTACGTTACTTAAAAATCGAAAACCGAAAAGAGAAAATATACACTATGATAAATAAATAATAACAAGTAAAATAAATTGATCTAAATTCATCCAAATAAATAAACTAACAAACCGATCCCGATAATCCAAATAAATACATGAAGTAATAAACAAATTAAAAACAGCAGTCGCCAAAATAATAGTTAGAATAAACTATAACAATCAACCCCAAAACTGAATAAATAGCTTTAATTATCTTCCCAAACAAAAACAAATCTATTAAATAAGCGATATAAACAAATTTTACTACATTAATAAGAACACTGATTAAAAAAAAATAAGATAAGAAATAAAAATAAAAATAAAATAAAAATAAATAAAAACAAGCAAAATAATTTAACTCAAATAAATAAATAAACGACTTCCGGTGAAATAACCGCCAAATTAGACTACCCACAATGCACTACTGACCTGTATATATAAATAACCGAGAAAAATAACAACACTCGTGGCCTGACGATTGCATCTAGCATGAAACAGACTGTCGCCTCTAAGTGTTGACTTCTATGTTTACTTTCATATCACACACGCTCTATCTCTGATATTGAGCATTTTATCACATAAATATAGCAAATCTTAAGACTATATTTACATTTTTCGGACTATTGTCCTCATCTTTTTGGCATATTTATCACAAGGTTTCGGCGGTTGTACGCTCCGGCCTTCTTCAGGTGGATGTCAGTTATCAGTTATCTCTTGTTAATTCCCATCTCCAAGTTCGCCATCGCCTTAACCACTTATTGAACTTACACTCTTTGGGTCCTGTCACTGGATCTAACGCCTTTATCCACTGTCCCATGTTTACTCGAGGACACATGGCACAATGGATCATACATTAGACATGGCACGTGGAATTAGAACAGTCTACCCCAGTGAGCGAAATAAAGGGTTCAGTTCGACATTCCAATCAGAAGAAGCCGAAACGTTGTAATAAATATGGCGACAAAGATGAGGACAATATTCCGAATAATAATAATAATTATTATTATAATTATAATATATATATATATATATATATATATATATATATATATATATGTGTGTGTGTGTGTGTGTGTGTGTGTGTGTGTGTGTGTGTGTGTGTGTGTGTTTAAAGAATATACTCTTAAGGTGTGCTATATTTGTCGGATAAAGTACTCAATATCAGAGATAGAGCGTGGGTAAATATAAAAGTAAACACTGAAGTCAACACTTAGATGCGACAGGCTGTTTCATGCTAGACACAATCGTCAGGCCACGAGTGCTGTTTTTTTCTTGGCTCTCGGAGCCGATATAAAAAAAACAACACTCATAGCCTGACGATTGCGTCTAGCTTGAAACAGCTTGCCGCTTATAAGTGTTGACTTCAATATTCACTTATATATATATATATATATATATATATATATATATATATATATATATATATATATATAATTCTGAAGATGATATGAGATGAATGGGAAGGGTGTGAATACTGTTACAAACATAATCTAACCAATGTAAAACAGAATATAACAGATGTTAGTAGAACCCATCCAGGTATATGGCTAAGTAAACGTAATGATTGTGAATATTTCTTTTCAATTGAGCGTACTTATCCTGGTAGACGACACAAAATCGCACGAAGACGGTTATCGGTTTGAATATTTTCTCGGTTCGATAAACTTGTGAGGTGGTGTTCTTTGAAGGAAGTCGATAATAACAAGATTAAAACTCTTTCACATTAACATCTATAACTTACCTAATTCTTCTTTATGGTCAACCTCAACAAAAAGTAAATTTCCTAAGGTGAAAATCATATTGGTGTGGGTAGGCTGACCTTCATTGACGGTTACACACTAGTAAAAAAAAACTTCTGACTTGTTCAGTGATAGAAATAAGGATCCCTTTATATTCACTGAGTGATTCCCGTTTTTAAGGCTTATCAGTCTCTTTGAGATTATTTAAACTCGAAACATATTTTTGATTGTATGAATTTATTTTAGAGATAATAATGTTTTTTCTAATACAAGTTTTACTATTTAACCCATGCCTAGGAGGAACAGAGATAACTTCATACCTTTCCCAATGGTAATTCCCGTAAGTAAATATAACGAACCCGACTGGAATTCAAACTCGACTCCCCCATTTCACATTCAGAGCTTTTATACGTTACATCAGCTGCACATAGAAATTTACAAAACTTGATATTCACTAGTGGTTACCAATCTAGGTACTGACTAGATCCAACGCTACTTCAGTGATCAGACGAGAATCGTTTTTCAACGTTATATCTCCGTAAACTGTATCTATTGAAGTATGCGGTCTACTACAATATTTGATTGACTCTAATGACTGGTATCCATTTTGTGGACACCCCACAACCGTACGAAATGAACCTTTTCTATTTTTTCCATAAAAGAACTGTATATATTTCTATTGAAATAGGCGTTCTATCACAATCGTAGTACATGTTATATCACATTCTTACTGATGTAGTATGTAATCTACTATATTTCTATTTTAGCATGAAGTTTACCACAATATTTCTAATTTAGATTAGTGTCTGCCTCATTATTTTTTATGTATTTAGGAGTCAAATTTAATTTAACCCTTTGAACCCTTATTCCTGAAGAATTTTAAGCATTCTACCTGAGCTCCTGAGTCAAAATTCGCAAATGACCGGTATGTAATGTTTCACGATAGATGTAAAAATCGTTATAAAAATATAAGCATTATACTTAGCAGGGAGTGAGTATGATTGCATGCATTCACTTTATCGCCAGAATTCTTTCGTTGTGTGACAGTCTACCCAGGTGCTGCCTCACTTGATGCACAAGAACCTCTGGCATGTTGTGCAGCAGACTGAAGACTTCACAGCCTTGACAGGATAGTCTTTGTAGACCACAGTTCGGTTTTTTCTGCTTGAATATTTTGTATTTATAAGAGGACACAGCACGGAGGTGAAGGCCTCTTCTGGTGTCTGGGAAGTAGAGGCCGACATTTAGCAGGTGTTCCAGAGCATCAGCATCGATTAACTGCTTGTGCTCTGCAGTTGGCCGAATTACACCCACCAGATCGACGAATACATTTTCGCCGCGGGCAGCCATTACTGGTGTTTTTTGTATACATTCGTTGCAGTGTGGTTTTAATGCGCAAACTGAGCGTGTGTACGTAAAAAGTTCTCGTGCTCAGTAATTGAGACAAATTTAGACAAGAAAGATCACTTCCGTAGTCTTCCGTGTTTAGCTTTCCCCGGCGAATGTATGCAAACAACGACACCATTGAATCCCAAATTTCACTGTCGATGACTCCAAAATGGTAGATTTTATCAAATTTATCAAGCTAGATTCGAATGGAGCATGTACAATTACACATAAATGTAAGTATTTTGCAAATTTTTAATGCAAACTGAGTGCGTGTGTTATACTGAAAATTAACCAAAATTTGTACGATTTAAAAGCAATGAACAAATAGTCTTCATCTTTTCTAAGAATTTTTTTATCGAAAATTTTCAAAATGATTTTTAACAAAGATTATTTACAAATTGACCGTACAATTTATGCAAATTGACTGTACATTTTCTGCATATTTACTGTACAATTTTTGCAAATTTTATGTACAATTTTTGTATATTGACTGTACAATATTTGCATATTGACTGTACAATTTCTGCATATTGACTGTACAATTTTTGAAAATTGACTGTACAATTTTTGCATATTTACTGTACAATTTTTGCAAATTTACCGTACAATTTTTGCATATTGACTGTACAATTTTGCATATTGACTGTACAATTTCTGCATATTGACTGTACAATTTTTGCATATTTACTGTACAATTTTTGCAAATTGGCCGTACAATTTTTGCAAGTTGACTGTACAATGTTCGCATATTGACTGTACAATTTTTGAAAATTGTCCGTACAATTTTTGAAAATTGACCGTACAATTCTTAATACAATTTTAATTATTATCATTTGTGGTAGTATTAAAAACACAAATAAAATTTATGGAGGGTATTAACATCTAAAAATATGTAGCGAATTCTACAATTTAGAACAAAGTTCTCTAAATGATGATAAATAAGTTGTCCTTGCCATTATTTTACTTCAATGTCATATCGTTAAGGCTACAAGTTATATAGGCCTCTGTTCATCTAGTATATTTTACATCTGCTAGGTAGCTTGCTACTTTTTCCTCGAGGTGCTTCTCGGTACAAAGTAACAAGCAGACATCTCTACAGCTCTCAACAACTTTTTAAAATATCATTTCACACCAAATATAGCAATAAATACACTACACCGCGAGGAGTTATTGAAAGCGAAGGAAAATGAAAAACACTGAAGAGATAGATAGACAGAAAGAGGGGGAACAATAAAAGACTAGGATACAAAGAATCAGATTACAATGGACGAGACATTTAAACTTTTCTTATATTGTAGTTGACAGTATCCATGTGAACAGAACTTATTGGCACACTTAATAATTTAAACAGCTGCCAATCTAATACTACGCATACATTCTTGAAATGAACGTAACCAAAGATTAAAAATCATTTTGAAGAATTGCCATGAATATATTAAGAGTAAAGGCACAAATTATTTAAGTTACGGCTTGTGACTGAGTCCGAGATATCCACGCAAGACCGATAATATTACAGATTCTTCTTTGGATCGTGTCAAGAATCTGTAGACAGCTATCTATTTTTCTAATGCCATGTGCCTTCAGTATGTAGGCCATCACGGCTATAAACAGAACCATTTTCTTTATTAACTCTGAATTAGAAGGATAGAGGTGAGAGATTTTCCGTTGTCTTTTACAAAGTTTCGTAATCACAGATTCAATTACTTAGGCTGGTTTGCAGACAAGGCTCGAGAGGCCAGTCTACCCCTCTATTCAACGCGTAGACAGAAGGAGAACAGATTTAGTCATGGATTTCTCAAATGCATTTGTGCCAAAGTGAATCGGATTTAAAGTCGGATTATCGATTCCATCATTTGTACCGCTAACTGTTTCTAATCTGAACCGGCAAAATGATGAATTCAGTTTAATGCTATGATAAACATTACTGGCAATGCGTTTGCGAATATATATGAAACACTCTTGAGGCGTTAAAATAACAGTCGCCATGTTGTACTGAATTCTATGTCGACAGTGGGTATATATAAAAAATAACAATCAAAATATAGCGTTGACTCCTACGTCGTCACTGACTATATATGAAAAATAGCAGTCAACATGTAGTATTTATTCTCATATATACATACATATATATATATATATATATATATATATATATATATATATATATATATATATATATATATATATATATATATATATATATATATATATGATCCCCCACCTGATAAAAGCTTTAAACTTTTTTCTAATGACGAAAAAGATGTACAGATTTGTAGCGGGTATGTGCATGTTCTAATGTAACACTGCATAATAAATAAATATTTACGGCTCGACTTCGGTACTGAACTCTGTTTTTAACTAATGCTTTGAAAACTGAAATCTTATTATCAGTTGTTTTACATATATATATATATATATATATATATATATATATATATATATATATATATATATATATATATATATATATATATATATATATATATATATATATATTAAAGACATTTATATTATGTTTAACGTTCTTTTTTATAGATACATGTATTTAAGCAAATGCTCTGTTATATAATAAACAGTATTAAATAACATTTACCGGCCTGAATGTCCGAGAAATTTTCATAGAAAATTTTCGCTCTCCGACAGGAAAATTTCTCGGACATTCAGGCCGGTAAATGTTATTTAATACTGTTTATTATAAAACAGAGCATTTGCTTAAATACATGTATCTATAAAAAGAACGTTAAACATAATATAAATGTCTTTAATATATATATATATATATATATATATATATATATATATGCATATAACTACACACAAAGGCAAGACGTCAGAAAAGATAATGTGTTTATTAGCTTCCACGACTTATACATGTGGTTTGCATTGGGGACTATTTCTCAGGCATGAAATGGAGAAGATCGACTTATATTCAGATCGGCTTGAACATGGGAATATACGTGATGCACATAATGGTAGTGAAATCACTTGCTATTCTTCTCAGGATTGATTTACATACGAGATTTAAATAAAACATAAATAACAAATAACTCTTCATTATCTTGCTAGAAATTGTTTCCAAGAATACACTTATAGCACATCACCTTCCATTTGAACAGAAATGTCTGTCTTTAATTTCTAGGGTAATTAAATTTCACGGTAGAGTAAACCGGTTTAATTTAATGTATCTTCTGCTAAATGACATGAATGAAAACGCATTGACATAACAAAGAATTAAGATTAAGGAATTGCACCAGAAGTGCAATGTGTCTCATTAATTAATTGAAGTGCATTATCGCAATGAGGGAGAAGAAAATAACGTATGTTCACGTCCTGAGATTTTATATATATATATATATATATATATATATATATATATATATATATATATATATGTGATTTTTTTTTTACGCGTTTCATTCGGTTCGATAAAATCCTAACAAATGAAAGACGTCAGAAAAACTGTTTTCCTATTTATCATATTATATATATATATATATATATATATATATATATATATATATATATATATATATATATATATATATATATATATATATATATATATATATATATAATTAAAATGAAAGATGTGCCGACTTTTAAATCTTTCTCTTCCTGTGTCAATTTAGTCAAATTTTCAAAGATAATAAGTGTCATCAATTTTATTGCCAATATTGTTATCATTTTGTTGGCTTCATTAAGCGGCCTATTAAATCTGTGCCTGTGTCTTTGTATATATATATATATATATATATATATATATATATATATATATATATATACATAATATAATTTTGAATATATATATATATAATATAATTTTGAATATATATATATATATATATATATATATATATATATATATATATATATATATATATATATATATATATATATAATTTTGAATTTGTAGGTCTGATGAATTGGATGATGATTACGATTCCAATCTAACAAATTATAACCAAAGAATATCAGTATTTGAGCCTTTTTTATTATATTCTTACTCTCTCCTGGACATTGAGTTCTACCTGGATTCTATCCTCTTGGATATTTATATATATATATATATATATATATATATATACATATATATATATATTGACCACTAATATTATCAATATCTCTCTCTCACTATATATATATATATATATATATATATATATATATATATATATATATATATATATATATATATATATATGACGTCACACATTATGTAAATATATCTTACATATCATATATGTATATATAAACATTATCAGGCCGGTAAATATTGTTAATAGTTTTTATTATAAACAGATCATTTACTTAAGAACCTATAAACATAACAAATGTTTTAAATATATATATATATATATATATATATATATATATATATATAGATATATAGATAGATAGATAGATATTATTTAATATCTTATTTTAATAAAGAAAGAATGCTCATTATATGCAGAGACAATGTACATGTAATAATCAACAGTGTATTGTGACTGTCAGTATTAGTACACATATCCGACTCTACAGCTAATATTTATTATTACTTCAGCTGGTACGATATGTAGGCCACTGTGCGATTAAATGAAGTGAGGGAAAGAGTAAATGAATATTATACTTATTATTGTTTATTAACTTTAATATTTCTTATTCTAATTACCGACTTATTTGTTGTTGATAATTATATTTATTTTACATATTCCAACATAAATGCACCGTGGAATAATGGATAGCATTTCGGATTTAGTGGATCGAAAAGGCTATTTTGATTTCCAGTCGACTTCCTAACATTCAATTCCGTGCAAATTCTCTTGCTAAAGATATTAATCAATCTCTTCTATCCGGAAGCTATGAATAAATAGCAGAACAAACTGGATCCTACAGCCTTGGATGGAGACCACTCTAGTAGAATGACAACTCTGAATTCTAAACCTCCAAGGATGCGTTAAATAGCCTCACCAAAAAAAGCAGTAAATATAAGAACATGCACATACCCGCTACAAAACTGTACATCTTGTTTCGACGCTAAAAGAAAAAAAGAAAAGTTTCATCATGTAGGGGATCATATATATATATATATATATATATATATATATATATATATATGTATGTATGTATGTAAGTGCAGGTATGCAGAAAAATAGGAAAGAACACGTTAGGTAAATAATCCGGAGTTCCTTAGTATTTTTGCTGTTATTTTTAAAAAGACAGTGCTTCATACAGAAGTAGAGCTTATATTATAATTTTTAAAAAAATATGATTCCTTCGCTACATAAGAGTTCTCATGTTTCAAAAGCGAGAGCCGAGATCCTCAATATAATTTTAAAAATTAAGTTGAATTAAGGTGTCTGGTCTCGCTTCCTCGTCAAGCGAGAATTTGGGAATTGAAAAAATTATATTGAGGGTCTCGGCTCTCGCTTTTGAAACATGAGAACTCTTATGTAGCGAAAGAATCATATTTTTCAAAATAAATACTATAATATATATATATATATATATATATATATATATATATATATATATATATATATATATATATATATATAATAAAAAGGCTTAAACACTAATATTCCATGGTCATAATTTATTCCATTGGAATCGTAAATAAGATCCAATTCATCAGACCTACAAATTCAAAAAGAAAACAGAAAAAACAACCCCGGGAATAAAAAATAAAATTTAGTGAGAGTATGAGAGTGTGGGGCGAATTCTAGAGTAAATGAAAGCTATTGGGAGGGGTAACAGACGAGAGAAGGACAGGAAGGTCTAAAGATGAAGGTGGGGTTTAAATTTCACAGAGAGAAGTTTTAAAGAGGGGAGTCAAAGACGGTTTAAGTGAGAGAAATATGAATATTTTCAAATGTCTAATACATTAAAGATACACCGGATAAGAGTATACATTTTGTGGTGACATACATACACAATAGACGATATAATCTTAAAGATCAGAAGATGAGAGAGAGAGAGGAAAAGAAAAAGGGCTGGGGGAGATGGGGTGTTGCAACTACACTACATGTCGACTGCTATTTTTCATATATAGTCAGTGACGACGTAGAAGTCAGCACTATATTTTGATTGTTATTTTTATATATAGCCACTGTCGACATAGAAATCATTACTACATGGCGACTGTTATTTTAACGCCTTGAGGGTGTTTCCGGCTATATATTCATATATATTCGCAAACGCATTGCCAGTATTGTTTATCACCCAACTTGATAGTCAAGCGTGTTAATCACCGCTATACCCCTGAATAGATCATCTGTCAAGGAGGGGATCCCCCTAAAGAGGATTAAAAAATCCCTGGATTTGGATTTGTATATTTTAATCCTTGATTACTCTCCTTAATTTCTAATTTATTGATTTTGACATTTATAATTTAGGTTACACGGTTTTATTTATGCTTGTTAGTCATAACTTGGTTGTAGATATCGTAGTAGGAATGTGTTTTCGTGTCTGCATTTGTAAATGAGCGCTCCTCACCACAAAAATTCACACGGTAAAAGAGATATTCTTTGGGTAACACTTAGCGAAACATTATCTGCTAACCTTTTGCAACCAACGGTCAAATCAGTTTAAAACATCAGCTTTCGTTCTACCAAGTTAATGAGCGCCGAGCCCTGTAAGGACTTAAATGTGGACCGCTTGGAGACACCGAATACTGTAAGTATTTTCCCTACAGTTCTATATATGCTTCGGCATGAAATAACCTCCAAAATACTGTTCTTCCGGCAAAAAAATCAATCACTTCTCATAGACTGACCACCCAAATCTTCGTCAAGAGTCATAATGTTTTTTTTAACTTTAACGAAAAACGTTAATTATGCCATAATTGAATATACACACACCACCACACACCAAGTCATCTGGCCATAATAATTTATCAATAACAATCTTCCTGTCCCGTAATTACTTCATTCAACATATGAAAATGACAAGGTTAACAGGTAATATACTTGGAACTCTGGCCACTTACAATGCAGTAACTGTATTACTTACCATATGACGCTTCTTATGCACCTGAGACAAAACTCAGTTCTGCAACCTCACAATGGACATTTGGTTTAAGGCTCTAGAATTTCAACATTAGCTACTCCATGAAACACATGTGTGGCTTAAAGTTTTCGTTAAATTCTATCGGGTTCGCTGGCAGATGTAAGTTCAATTCCTGGTTCTGATAAGGTTGAAAAGTAACATATTCGGGTACAGCGGAAGAATAGAGTAAACGACACAAAGGGTAATAACACCGGTAATTAGGGATATGAAATATTTGCGAAGGAAAGTAAACAAGATGAAAACATCGAGAACTGAATAAAATGACTGGTTCGAAATTCAAAGGTTACCATATCGCAAAAAACGACATCTTATGCAAGCTGGAGGGTTCAACGGTAAAACAAAATTGAAGATGCTTGTCGAATAGCGACGTATGTAATAATAATCTGTATATATAATACGCCACACACACACACACACACACACACACACACACACACACACACACATATATATATATATATATAATATTGGTTGATAATTATTATGGATAATTCCAAAGAGGATATGAATCCAAAGAGAGCTCAATGTAGGAACAGAGCAAATAATAATGATGGAAGCGAATACTTTAGAAATCCATGGTAATATATTATTTCGGGAGCCTAAATAATCGATCTCATTTTATCAGACTAAACAATTTCTCAATAAGTGTACTTGACATTTATCCAGATGCAAGCGAAAAGAAAACCCCCAAAACGGCGTTTTGTCATGAATAAGATGGAAACATATAGATTTTAAAATTGTAATATGGGGGAGTTTTAAAATCTATTTCTTCCATTCTTATTCTTGAAAAAACTTTGGGCTTTTTTTGTTTTTTGCTTTTTGCTTGTGCCTGGATAAATTTATTTATTGATGTATTGATGTAAAATTGTTTGGTCTGATGAGACGAGATCGATTATTTGGTCTTGCGAAATAAATTATTACCATGGATTTCTAAAGTATCCCCCTTTCATCATTATATATATATATATATATATATATATATATATACATTTTTTGTGTGTAATAATTAAGGGACAGCGTGCAAAATCGATGATCCACCAGATGCCATGCTGAATTGATCCCGTTGATATCGCTATCGAAGTGAGTTCATATATATAATACGCCACATATATCTTCAAGAAATCTTTGTTCGTTTTTAGAATTACTTTCGGATCAGATCTTGAGGGATTTTGCAATAGCTTGAGAAAGAATAATAAATTGATTAAAAAAAACTATATCTGTGGGTACGTTGCTTTTATTAGGACGGGAAATAGGCAGATTCTGAAATTACAGATCGAAACTACAGACTGTCAAGGATAATTCTGAGCTTCCAAAGTTTACACAGTAAATATTGTGCTTTTAGAAATTCATTTTCAACTGTAGAAATTATAATTTAAATTTAAAAATTCTTGTAACAATTTATTTGTCATCGAAAGAGGTTTTTCACACTACATCCTTCATTTATATTATTTATGATAGCAATTAAAAGCTAATACAATTAAATAATTAAATAGTTGTAATGCATTTTTATGTTAAGATTCGGAGCATATCTTTAAAGAATTTGGTAATAGCTGAAGAAAAAAAAAATTAAAATGTATCTGATGATACGTTGCTCTTAGTAGGCAGAGAAATAAGCAGACTCTGTAATTACAGATTTAATCTCCGGACTGTCAAGGATTATTCAGACCTTCCAAAGTTTACACAAAAATATTGTGCTTTAGTATCTTTTGCAGTAAACATAATTTGTTTGTAAATATGTAACATTTATCAGGATACTATACGGATATGTTTCCTTAGGCGTTTATAAATTGTCCACTATTCAATTATTAACTTTAACAACGAACTATTTTAAGTTAAAAAATTGTACTTAGATTAAACGAAAATTACTATCAATATAATAAATATTTCTTATTATTACATTTCTTCCTGCTTTCAATTTTGACGACAGGGTTACACTAGTATATTAAAACTAGTAAATTAAATAATAGTGCAGAATGCGGTCTCGAGATTTGAATGTAAACTATTCTAAAGTAAAATAAAAAAAATCAAGTTAACCAGTTGTACTGATATCGATTGCACTGTGGTGACAATTCCAATAGCGTCCTTTTGCTTCTTACGTGGCTTACGACCATATCACTCTGAAACATTGGTTCTCGCCAGATCACTGATCAAGCATAAGACTACTCAGATGGGCAACTGCTAGTGAATACCAGGTGTTGTAAACTACGCAACAGGTTTAGCTTTGTTTTGTTTTACGGCATATCAACCTATATATCAATATACGGATATCTTTCCTTAGATGTTTATAAATTGTTCACTGTTCAATCATTAACGGTAATAATAAACTATGTTAAATTACAAAATTGTAATTAGATTAAACGAAAATTATTTACAATATAACACATATTATTCACAATACCTTCTTTTTGGCAGTCAATTTTACACTGGTAGTAGTAGTAGTAGTAGTAGTAGTAGTAATAATAATAATAATAATAATAATAATAATAATAATAATCCGCTTCATGGCCAATACTCTGCCCGTACCAAACAAGCTGACGTAGACAAAACCCGTACCCATCAGTGGCTACGTAGTGCAGAGTTGAAAGCTGAATCTGAAGGTTTTATCCTTGCTGCACAGGACCAATGCTTGTTAACTAGGAATTATCAAGCACATATACTAAAATATTGTGTTAGCCCAAAATGCAGATTCTGTGATAAATATCCAGAAACAAATGATCATGTTGTATCAGGTTGCACGGTATTGGCCCCCATTGAGTATAAAACCCGGCATAACAGAGTGGCCAATATCTGCACTGGAAAATATGCAACATCTACGGGAAGGAAAATGAAAGAAAGTGGTATGAACACCACCCATACCCGGGTACGGAGATAGGACCTGTTACAATTCTATGGGACTACACAATATACATTGACAGAACAAAGTCAATCGCCCAGACATTGTTATTAAAGATCACAAACAAAAAAAAGTCCGTCCTTTTTTATATGGCAGTCCCTGCAGACTGCAATGTATCTTTGAAGATATTCAAAAAGCTGTCAAAATACAAGGACTTTGAACTCGAAATCTCAATAATGTTGTACTTGGGAACATTAACAATCCCTGTTGTAGTTGGAGGCCTAGGATTGGTTGGAAAAGATTCCAGTAAACTAATTGAAGGGATTCCTGGAAGCCCATGCCTCAAAGAGATACAAAAGATTGTTCTCACAAGTACAGCCCACATTTTACGAAGGATTTTATCTATGTAAATTTTTTTTTTTTGAGTGCAAAGTGTTATGATGCCATTTGTAACCTTAGGTCTCTGGGTGAGACCCGGAAAGAAATGTGTACACGCCAAAAATCAAAGAAAATAATAATAATAATAATAATAATAATAATAATAATAATAATGATTGCTCATATCAAAATACAGCGCTAACTTAATGAGAAAAATAGACGATACATATAAATTAGCGAAACTCTAGATTGCACAGGTCATTAGGCGTAAATTTTAACTGTTTAAAAAATAAAAGCAAGGTTGCTAGTCAAAGTACTGTCATTATAAATAGCATCTATTTAATCCTTAGATATTCATTGATTTAGACCAGTGATTCTCAGTCCCCTGTACCGCGGCACGCTAGTTTGCCGCGAGAACCTATTAAGCGTACCGCGAAATATTGTTCCGGCATACATATGTATGTGTGCGTGGAAGTGGTAATGGTACAGCGTTGGTATTTGAATAAACTTTATTTTACATTGCAGAAATCGCGAGAAAACACCAGACAAACTAAATAAGCTGCACAAATAGTTGAATAGAAATATTGAAATAAAGTTTGATTTGGTTAGATTTGTTTTGTTTTAATGGAAATCAGCATGAATTGGTTATTTAATACCGACAAGATTTTTATTGCTGGTAATAGTTTTCTTCTTTTTTTTTTCGAAAAATATATTGCTGGTAATTCTTTAAAAAATGCATTGCTCGCAATTTTTTTTTGTCAAAAATATATTGCGGATAAAAAGGATTTTGCAAAAATGTATTGCTGCTAATATTTTTTTCAAAAATGTATTGATGGAATTAATTTTTTCAAAAATGTAATCCTGGTAATATTTTTTCAAAAATGAGTTGCTTGTAATATTTTTTTCAAAAATGTATTGATGGAATTATTTTTTCAAAAATGTATTGCTGGTAATATTTTTTTTTCAAAAATGTTTTGCTGGAAATATTTTTTTTCAAAAATGTGTTGCTGGTAATATTTTTTTCAAAAATGTATTGATGTAATTTTTTTTTTTCAAAAATGTATTGCTGGTAATATTTTTTTAATATATATTATTGCAGTATTTTTTTCACAAATGTTTTGTTGGGAATATTTTTTTCAAAAATGTATTTTTGTTAATACTTTTTATTCAAAAATGTATTGATGGTAATATTTTTTTTCAAAATGTATTGCGGGTAATTTTTTTCAGAAATGTATTGTTGGTAATTTTTTTACATGTTTTGTTGGTAATTTTTTTAAATAAAGTATTGCTGGTGATATTTTTTCACAAATGTATTCCCTATAATACTTTTAAAAAATGTATTGGTGGTAATATTTTTTTCAAAAATGTATTACTGGTATTAAAACCTAGTTTCATAGAGGTTTGAGCCTATTTTGAAGGTTAACTATTTACCCATACCTGGGACCCTAACAGGTGCTACCACCCCGGGTAAGGTTGAACTTGGGAAGACCAGCAATTAATAGGTAGTTCCACACTTTTCTAAATCTCCCGGTCAGAGCCCTTGCTGCCGGATATAGTTTATCGTCATACCCAGGACGCGGATGTTGTTTATGTTTATACCCAGGACGTTGAAATAAAGTAAGTTCATATTTTTTGTGCATTTTATAAAGATCTATAGTTTTATGTAATAACATTTAAATGTATACTCTTAAAAACTTTGCTAAGTCTACCGTGATATTTTTATTTCCTCCTACGTGTGCCATTGCTTAAAAACTCTGAGAAATGCTAAGTTAGAGTGTATTAATTTTATGACTGGGTATTGTAAATCTAGTTATTGTTAGTTATTATATGTTGTTTCGGAAACGCGTTGACTGTGAGGCAGTGTATTACTTTGAATAATGAAGAAAAGAAACAGGGGATGTATCAATTCATGAAGCAACAGTAATGTCTCTGGAGACGAGAACATGGCATTAGAGACTAAAGGGGTTCTTGATAAGATCCAGAGACGGATAGGCAATGTGATTGGCCCTGATCTGTCATCTCGTCTGCAGTCGCTCTCTCACAGACGCGATGTTGCCTCGCTCTGACTTTTTTACAAATACTTCCACGGTAATTGCTCTGAGGAGTTGCGTTCGCTTGTCCCCAGACCTCCTGAATTTAAACGCCCCACCAGACTGGCATCCCGCTCCCACCCCTACACCGTGGAAACTGTTAGGTGTAGACGTCTCTTCTACTCCAATAGCTTCATGTCTCGCACATCCCGCCTATGGAACTCCCTTCCCTACTACTGTTTCCCTGACAGATACAATCTCCAACGGTTTAAGTGTAGCGTCAATCGACATCTCCAGTTGCCTTGATCTATCCACTTCCCTTCTCCACATCCTTTCTTTTCTCATTCCTATCTGCTCTCGCTCCGGACCTTTTGTGCCCCCCTTGCCTTGATCGACCCACTGTCTTTCTCTTCTTCCTCATCCCCTCCATTGCCACACCTATCTGCTCTTCCTCCAACCCTTCTTTAACCCCTTGCGTGATAGTGGCCTCTGGCCTTGCTTGGGGCGATATGATTTAAAAAAAAAAAAAAAAAAAAAAGTAAGCCTGCCTAAGGTTTGAAATTAAGTTAAGAACAATTGTAGAGAGACAATTCATTTTTTTTCCAAGCGAATTCTTATTTGATTTTCTCGTCATCTTAAGAAATGCGGAAACATTAAATACACGAGTTATCAGTCAATTAATATAAACTCAGACACGACAGAATTTTACAGTTTGCTTATCTCACCATATTCGCAAAAGGAAAAACCTAATTCTGAAACATTACATTATTTAATTATTAAATGTTTCACGTCTATCATTCCATTCGCCTGTTCCTGTCATCCTATTTTTAACTTCTTTTTAAATTTTTTTATTAAACTTCACAGAATGCAATGCTCATGAAACACTATAAGGGAATCCAGTCGAAATAATAAAGAGGAATGAGTTGCGTGCTGTTAATGTTAGAAAAATGTTTTAAAAAATGGAGATTAGGAGGATATGAAGAATAGATAGAAATTCAGTACTGACTTGAAAACGTCAAGATAGAAGTGTATATAAAAGTACCCACACGGGAGTCTGTTCTATAAAATGACATTTATTGGAAATACAACTGTCTTTTTTTAACTTCCTTCTTATATTTGTAATACAGAGGAAATGAATGCGATTTGACATGAAGGTAGCGATTTATTAGAGATAGAATTGTAAAGATGCATCTGCGGTAAAAAATAAAAATAAAAATTAGAAGCGAAAATAACTCTTCTCCGACATGACTGAACGCTATCAATAATGGAATACAACATGGAGGCGCGATTCCATTTTTGGCTTTCTGATTCTTGTATCTTGGCAGAAAGGGTCAGAAAATCCAGTAAAGTGACATATTGAGCCGAGAGTTTTTCAAGCTTCGTCAGTAAGAGATTGTGCAAGAGACTTTGAACGAACAAGACCCCAATAGACGTTGAAAGTGGTGTTTTCCATGTCGCCCCTGTCTTTAGCCTATCTTGAACCGAACGCCCTTTTTTTATAAACGATATCAACGAAAGACGGTTTCTTTTTCGAAACGGGGAAGACGTGGTAGCGTCAATTCTAGGAGTTAGCGGGCGGAAGAAATTCAGAGGAACGCATGGCCACTCATATTCTGCCGCATGTGGCTTAGGCTCAAAAAAGTGTGAGTGCAGAAAGTGTATTGATGCGACCATCTTTCAACTTTTTGGTCTCATATCCCAAACTTAGACAACTGCAATCCATCAGTGCCAGGATTCCATGCTGACGACATATTCTGATAAATCGTTTGCCATCTAGGCACACCCTCAGCATTCCTTATAATGCCACATTGAGAGTGGAACACTTTCATTGTGATGGGAGAATTCAAGACTTTTCATATAGCGTTGTTTATCCTGCAAGAGGCACGGGATCCACTCGGTGTAGATGGTTACAGAGTAAGAGATACAATTTATGCTGCGGATGTGTGGGGGAAGATAACGGTTAACCCTAGACATAAACAGGTTAAAATTGTAGTGATCGGGGAAACATCTACTTGGGAGTCGGGATCCATAGGACAGTAGTTCGAGTGAAGAAGATACTTGGGTGGAACTTACTTCTTACCAACGGAATACAGAGGAAACGAAAGTGATTTGCTACAATATGCGTGAGATAGCGGGTCCTAGCCGTGAAAGTTAGAACTAGCCCAATTTAGGAATGTAGTTCGTCTAAGCACTTTCCATGGATGTATCGATATAGAAATGAGAAGCTTTCTATATCTCGTCTTTGAAAGAGGGTTTGCATGATGGAAAATAATTTGTCACCCACAAGGACGGGGAGAAGCTTCTGGACTCTACCGAGACTGAGAAGCGAAGACTGGGAATCTCCCGCCCAAATATAACACCAGCACTCCGTTCTTGGTTTCATCTGGTTCTTGTAAAGGTACAGGGTAGCACGAGGAGGCAGATACTTATTGGACCGGTACAAGGAACTGACCATTTTTTTCTGTCTCTTTGGCAATAGATTGTATGTACGAGTTCCACTTGAGGTCTGGGTAGAGTTTAAGGCCCACTACTTGCTCCAGGAACGGAACCTCACCGAGAGGAACATGCATTAATCGTGAATGGTGACAGATCGGGGTCTGATTGGCTTCGATGTTATGTAACTAGTCTGGTTTTCGAGGAATTGAATGTAACTAGCCAAGAGGAAAGATCAACTTCCAATCCTTTGTGACACAACTGTGGTTTGAAACTAGACCGCCAGTGAGCAACACGGGCAATTCCATTGTTTAAGTAGACCACGTGATCATAAAGGAAGTGAATAAATACGAAGTAGCGTAATGATCATTGTTCACTCTTCTTGTCTATCCACCATTGCTATACGTTCCCTCGCTACTCTACTACTATACGGATTACGATTCTCTTAGGATCATTATACTATTTGGCGATTACTACTTGAACAAGTATTACTAGTGCGGATATTACTGGAAGGCGTTACTACTGGTACCGGCGTCTACGAAGTCTCGAATATAACGAGCAATGTTTGGAAGTGATACCGAGCTTAAGCTTGACATAGCAAAAGAGACAAGCGAAGCCGTCCAACACGACAAAAAAACTAATTGACAATAAATCTATTGGAACATTTTACTTATATTTTGAGATCCTAGCAAATAAATGCGATTCGACTCCATGGTAAGACTCATTAAGAATAATTAATGTAAAAATATTGAAAACTGGTGATCATGTTTTATACTATAGTTAATCCTATACAAGGCCAAAAGCCATTTAAGGTGACTAAATTAACTTTTGTTTCATATGAGCATTATTAGATGAATTCATAAGTGCAGATTATGAAGATATGTAGGAAAAATAATGGTCTTCCTTAAACCCAAAGTGCTAAATTGTAGTGATCGGGAAGTATTACTCTGGAGACTCTCACAAAATAAAAATTCTTAAAACAAACGTTGGATTTATCCTTTCACTGATTGACGACATACGATACAAGTAAACAATGAACATTGAGAAAACGCATTGCGTTGACAAAATCTTCAGAAATATGTTAATGGCATATAAATAAAATGTAATCATGACAACAATGGTAAACGCATATTTGAATGCAAAGAATAATCTTATTATTTAATATACAAGTATTTTTCAGAAGGTTTTGAAACATCTTTCTTAACAACAACAAAAACTGCCAAACCAGTTACATTATCACCGGGCACACCCAAAATGTTCGCCCGTTGCGATGAGCGGTTGTTCTCTTAAGGAGTCCCCATTACCTTGCCTACCTGGAACGGAACTCAAATATACGATACATCGCCAAAGATGCTGAAAGAATATCGGTTCATTGTACCGCTCTATTAATTAGCCGATTCCTCCAGGTACACACTACCTATATAAGAACAAGATTCAACTAAAAATTGATTACTGCTGTTCTGACTGGCTTGAACTGCCAAGATCTACTTTCCAGTCTTGAGATCAAAAGTGTCTACGCGGCCTCGTGAGTGATAAATTATTTTCCTCCATAAAGCTCCTTTCTTACAGACGAAACGTCGATAAGCGAATTTCTTTAGTTCCACCAGTTCAGACCATCATAGTTAAAACCCGACATGCCACGTACACTGAGACGAAAGATCAATATTTTCTTCGTAGGACGTTCCAGGCGGGTAATTTAATCTAATGAATTACTGCTTTGTGATACCGATCCCAGGGAGGGTTTTTTCCGATCACTTAAATCCTACCCTCTTCAAGTGTCGTGTAAACCGTTACCTTTTAAAAACATCTTCATATACTCCCTTTCTTACCTCTTTCATTTACTCCTTACACAACAATGTCTTTCAGCAAATCTCTACTTTGGGTGGCTCTTTTAGCAGGTGAACATTAGTAAAATAAAAATCAACAAAAAACAGAATAACCATAAAATAATTCTTTATTTTTCCACAATTAATTTTATTTTTCATTAACCCTTTGAGCCCTGATCATCGCCTTACAGGTGGTAGAGAAAAAGGACGTAATGACTATCCACCGGTTGAACAGTGGTAGAGAAAAATGACGTAATGCCGAGCCAGCTGTTGAACAGTGGTAGAGAAAAATGACGTAATGCCGAGCCAGCGGTTGAACAGTGGTAGAGAAAAATGACGTAATGCCCAGCCACCAGTTGAACGGTGGGTAAACATTTGTAACTATTTTTATATAAACCGTCAAATATTACATACGAATTATTTGCGAATTTCGACACAGGAGCACAGACTGAAGCCACATCACGTCTGTGAGAAGGTGACTGAAGCTGAGATGTCAAGACAAGACTGACTAATTACAGATCTTTATTTGCATTTTGTCGAGAACCTCGAAATGAGCAGCAGGGTCACCAGACCAGGTATGGCAACAGTATTCAATGCATGGATGAATGGTAGATTTGTAAATGTGCAAGATGAACATTCATGAGAAAAACTTTCTGACACGACACAGTGAACCAGATTTCCGTGCAGTAAATGCAGTTAAAATAGTTGTTCCACCTCAAGTCAATTGAATAAAAAATATTAGTTTTAACCTGTGAAAATTTCACGATTGTTCTATTAATATTCTGTAAGCGTTCTGAGAGCAAAAGGAAATATTTATCGCAGATTACTTCCACAACGCAGAGAACAAATCACTATTAGTTCAGACTCGAATATCGGGGGAAGAAAGAAATGCCGAAAACTCGATTCGCAGGTACTATCTCACAAATCCCAATGAACGTAACTAATCAGAAAAATAACTCACTCTCCGACGAACGCAGTAGCCAAAATAGACGAATTTTCCTCTCGATTCGAGAACACCAACTGATTTTATCGGCCGAGCATTTTTTCCATTCGTCGACAACTGAGAGAGGACGCCCAATTTTTGCATATCAAAATACTTTTATAGCGACTGCTGCGACGGACTTGTTTTTGATTTAAATATTCCGTCTTCAGCATGTCATGCGAAATATGTGCCCTTTTTTTTGTTAAGTAATTTTCTTTCTCGACACATTTTCCGTCGTAGGATACACTCGAGCGCTGCCATTTGATTTGACAAGGTAAGTCGCCATTTTCTTCGCTATATATTCTGATGAATCTTAATCCCCCTACGTTTTATTAAACACTTCTATCATTTCTACTTTCGTTCTTTCATTCATTCAGTTTCTCAGCGAAACAAAGTAGTGTCTTTTCTCCTTTTCTACGTGACCAATTTATGAGGCACTAGCCGAGCGTAACGGTCGGTGAACTCGAGAAGAGATAACAATTACAATTATAATAGGATCATAAAGCGCTAACATTAACCCTTTGAGCCCTGACCACCGCTTTACCGGTGGTTGAGAAAATTACGTAATGCCAACCCACCGGTTGAACAGTGGTAGCGAAAAATGAATTAATGCCCAGCTACCGGTTGAACGGTGGGTAAACACTTGCATCGTGTATTGCTAATGTTTGTCTTTTTTAAGTGCCAATCAGAAAGGCTGTAATATTCTGACGTTCTCGAAAGTTATATCAACATGTCCGCGTCTTGTCATTGTTTTGTGCATATGTTTTGGATAAAAAAGATAGTTTTTACCATGAAGCGTACAGAGTCTCAACCTGGATCGTCAAGGAAGCAATCAGGAACTATTTTTATATCTTCCGTGAAATATTACACACTAATTATTTGCGAATTTTGACTCGAGAACTCAGGCAGAAGGTTTAAAATTGTTTATAAACGCAGGGTTTAAAGGGTTAAACCGTACTTCGTCATCACTGAGAGAGGAACATACTCATGTACAAAATCTTTAGAAACACCTATCCGTCAATATTCGACATTTTAAGGATACAAATATATGAAATACTTGTAAGATTATGAAATGTTTGGAAATATTAAATGAATATTATAATACCTAAGCCAGTCAAGCATATAAATGAATTAAATATGGCAACAAAATTAAATAAGAACACCAAAATTGCAATATGAGCTCTGGTAAAAATCAATTACTGGCATATTAAGTTTATAAGGGCCAGAAATTCATACACTGATAAACTCAAGGACACATGTCCCAGTGGCTAAAGTCGCTGGTTAGAACCAGTGAATTGGCCCAAATCGTTGTGAGTTCATTACCAGAATAAAAACTTGGAGTGTTGAGTTAAAGAGGGATAACGGAGACATCTGGAAGTGGCATGGAACGTGGAACTAGAACAGTCTACCTCAGTGGATAAAATAAAGGGTACAATTAGAAATTCTAATCACCTGCATAAGGCCGGGGCGTACATCGGCCGAAACGTAGTAAACATGATAATAAAGATGAGGACAACAATCCGAACAATGTAAATAATGTAAAGGATTACGATACCTCATCTCAGGAATATAGACAGATATTATTACTCGTTGTTTATGAAGACTGCATTAAAACAGAGAATGGTTTTAAGGAAGAAATATGACAAGTTGCGAAGATTGTGTATCAAGAAATGATGCCAAAATCAATTCTGATGTAAATACTGTTATTCGTAGACCCAGACCATTTCATGCTCTTGGGATTGAAAAGAGAATTCTTCATATTTTATGCGCTGTGTACTTTCAGTATGTAGTCAACAACTTCCTATAAATTAGAGATCACGACGTTATTAGCCAATTAATATTACCCAACACCCTAATCTGACACCCAAACTCCTTAGATAGGTTACTAGGTGTTAACCTGCTTAAGGTCATATGAAGTTGAAGCACAGGTTCCCGGATGATCACCAAAAGTTAAGCAAGGAAGAGCAATGCCAATACCTAGAGGTGTGACTGCTTGAGACTACTGTGTCCTGTTAATCTTGGATGCGTAGTTGGTGTAATCGATGATAGGCTCGGAATTATTAACCGGGTGCCGATTTCAGATTCCAGCTGGATTCGTTGTATTCACTTAAACACAAAAAACACTTGGGAAAGGTATGAATCCATCTTTTATCCTCTAGCTATGCGTTAAGTAGTAAGACTTGTAGCGCTGAATCAGTATTATCTTAAAAAAGCCTTTAATCTAAAAGTATTTTCTAACTTAAAATAACCGACAAAGGTTTGTAAACGAAGCAATCAAGAAATCGATGTGAACCTCTGACATTTTGCCTACACTATATACTGATTGTCGAATTACACTTTAGTCACTCTGTGTCCCAGATATTTTAAGTAGTTCTGATTTAACATTTTTTAAAGCATTTCACCCCAAGCAAGACGGGAGTGCAACTAGTAAGCAAGGGGTTATAGAGAGTGGGAGAAAAACTAAAGGGACGTTATTGAGGAAAGGATAAAGAGAAGGACGGATAATTAGATCAAAGTAACAGAAGATGTCGATTGACATTACTTTTGAATCTTTCAAAATTATAACTATCAGGAAAGCAAGTAAGAGGAAGGATGTTCCACAGACGAGAAGTGCGAGACATGAAGTCTTTGGAGTAGAAGAGACGGGAACATTTAACCGTTTCGACTTAAATTCATGCATTTTGAGAACCAGCGAAAATATCTCGTCGGAGCAGTTACCGTGAAATTACTAGTAGAAAAGTCAGAGGGAAGCGACAGCACGTCTGTGAGAAAAAAACCGTAGACGAGACGCCAGACCAGGACCAACCACATTGCACATACATGTATGCTTTTCGTTCCTATTTTCATTAAAACATCCTCTTTCCTCGAATGCTTCGTCTATAGTATTCTTAGCTTCCTGAAGTAGAACCACTTTTCTGTTGACTCATGTTGTAATGAAATTTTCCTGTTTCTTAATATTTTGCTTAGCTTTTTAAAATCATATTTCTCAATTTTATGCATTTTAAAATTGCCTGACATAACACTTCTAGGATAAATTCCTGTACTTGCTTGATTTCGATGTTGCAAATTCGTAGTTCGCCTTGAGCCACTGATCTTGCTAACGACACTGACCTCTTGAAATCTTGTGTTAGTCCTTTCTTCCTGCTTTTCTTTACTATCTTTACTTTCTTTTCTCGGGGTTACTGCAGTTATTCGGTCTGAGGCCCCCATCGAATATGTAACGCCATCAACACACGTGATATTCAAAACATGAAAACTTTGTAAGTTGTGTCAAGCTCTTCCTGCGGACTGCCCATAATCTGGGAGAAAACAATTTGACCAACATTTCTAAAAGGCTTGATTTTTTCGTTTTTGATATTTGGTGGAGCAGGGACGAATGCTTTCAAATTTACAATAAATTTGAATTATTTGGTAGATATATGTACTATGCGAGTAAGGAATGTAATTGGTTTAGTTAAGTTTACGTGTGTTCTTTTTTTGCTTTGCAGCAAACTTATGGACTATTTTATTCCGCGGACTAAATTATTTCTACGCAATCTTATGTCTTTCTGTATGTTTTAATTTCCAGGGTAAACATATGTTTTATCGATATATTGTTTGTAGACGATCTATTGTCGTTCTTGTATATTTTAGTCTAATTTCTTTAAAGTAAAATATTTTCTTAAGGGTTTCAATATTTTCAAATAGTTTTCTCGTGCTGTTTTCCTTGTAGTATTTGTATCTTACAGGGTCTAAGGCAATATATTGAGTTAAAATGCGTTTCACTGTGAATGCGGCTTGGCATGTTGTACATGTTGGTTGATCTTCAGTATTTATGAATGGATGACGTACGCTTAGCCGAACTAGCGTTAATTCATCTTTTCTTCCTTTTCTAGACATTTGTCTCTGTTTAGCTACGATTGGTTAGCTTGTGAGAAGCTTATTATCTGTGTTTTCAGCCCAGCGATTCTGCCCATTCTGCTGAATGAAAATGTTTATTTTACGTTTCAGGTCCGAGGTAAGGGGTGTTGAAATTATTATCAGTGGCTTCATTTTGGGAAGTTATTAGTAATGAATAGAGAAATGCGATCAATGAAAAACTGTGCCGAAGACTAAGAAGACGAAGAGGAAGAAGACGACGAAGAGGAGGAGGAGGAGGAGGAAAAAGACAGAGTGAAATAGAGAAATGAAGATGGAAATGAGGAAGAGATGATGACGATTGAAGATATAAGAATGAAAGATAATCTGAGATAACTCCAGTAAAAATAAAATGACGGAAAAAGACGAACCAAATAAATAGAAAAGTAGAAGTGAATTAAACAAATAATTTAAAATAGGAAAAATAAAAAAAATTAAAAAATGAAAAGACCTATTCAGATTTGGGAGATATTCTTCTTAAATTTATAATTTATTTCCTCATCGGGTTAAAAAGTAAATTTAGAGTGTACTAAAATTTGAATCTATAAAAATATAGCGCTGAGACTGCATTAAACTAAATTGTTACGATGTCGATTTACAGAATAAAGAATACGGCTTACATCTCGACGGACGTTTATTTATTATTTACTAGCGAAATTACTCGCGCCTTGCTACGTGTCACTCATTTTTTGTTAGAAAATGATGACTTATATTAAATCATTCTTACAATTTGTGGAGAAAAATTATGCATTTCAATATTACTCAATGATCTTACCGATGTGACCTCCATCGTCTGGCTTTCTCCTTCTATATTTTGGAAAAAAGTAATTCAAATTTAAATTAAATCTAAATCAAAGGGAAAAAATCCAGTGTGAGTTTTGTACATCTCGGGGACACTCTTTGATTAAAATGATCTTGCCGATGTGGGCTCTATCTTCTGGATTTCTCCGATATTTTTCTTAGGAGTCATTCCCTTGTTCATATTTAAATTTAAATCAAACGGAAACAATTTTCAGGGTAGAGCGGGGCGTGTGCGGGGACGCTCCTTTGATGAAAATGAACTTGCCGATATCCCCTCCATCTCCTAGATTTCATCTATATTTTTTATAGGATTCGTTCTCTTGTTTAAATTTAAATTTAATTTAAATCAAACGCAAAAAAAATCAGTTGGGTGTTTGTGCCTTGGCCCAGAGACCCCTTTGGTTAAAATGAAATATACTTATCCAAATACCCTGGGTAATGTAGTTTCAGAATATATGTGGTTATGCGGGTCTATCTCTGAATATATGTGGTCATGCGGGTCTATCTCTGAACAGATAGACAGAGGCTATAACTTTATATATATAGATAATATATATATATATAGATATACATATACATATATATATATATATATATATATATATATATATATATATAGAGAGAGAGAGAGAGAGAGAGAGAGAGAGAGATAGATAGATAGATAGATAGATAGATAGATATAAGAATACTACTTAGCAGCGCTTTACAGTAGGTAAACGTACCTACCAAAATCCAAGCAAATTATTAAGTAACATGAAAATATAGCTGCAGACAAAATGAAAACGAATGCTGGCCCTCTTATAAGTCAGTGAATGCTAGACAATCTCCTTCAACACGAAGAAGAAACACGGGCAAACAAAATTGCTATTCTACAGAAAAATACTGAGAACTCCATGAACTAAACATATAAATAAGGTGTGAATTTTGAGGAAAATCAGAATAAGAGAAACACGTATAGAACAAGAAAGTGTCACCTAATGAGAAAAGATGCTTGGAGCATTTGATATTCACATGACTTAGGTAGCAGTGACATCGGCAAGCAGCGAGAAACCTGCATACCGAGCTGCTGGGAATGGATGGCAGAACGTGGAGTGTGAGGAATAGAGAAAAGGCAAAACATACTTGCTACAAAGGATAATATGTGGTGAAGAATCATGATAGCTCTTGCTCTGAACACACAGATGAAGATGGCATAGAAAAGGGTAGTGGAATATTTAAACAACATGCGAATTTCGATAACGCAGCAAAGACATCTGTGTCGTGCGAGAAAGCTTTTCTCGCTTGAGACCATCCTTCAAATCTATAAATCAACCATTTGCCCAAGCACGTAATACTACTGCCATATATGGTCTGGACCCCCTGCTGTTCGTCTCAAGGTCCTCGAAAAAAAATCCAGAGACGGATATGCAATGAGATTGGTTTTGGTAGAGCATCTGACCTACAGTCACTTTCTCACAGACGTGCCGTCGCTTCCCTTTGTCTTTTCTACAAATACTTTCACGGTAACTGCTCCAACGTTCAATTTTCGCTGGTTCCCAAACTGCATGAATTTAAGCGTGTTACTTGGCTGTTATCTCAGTGCCATACTTTCACTGTCGAAACGGTTAAATGTAGCCGTCTCTTCCTTTAATCCAAAAGATTCAGGTCTCGCAATTTTCCTCTGTGGAACACCCTTCCTCATACTTGCTTCCCTGACAGTTATAGCTTTCAAATATTCAAATGTAATGTCAATCGGCATCTTCTGTTGCCTTGATCTAATTTCCCGTCCTTCTCTTTATCCTTTTCCTCAATCACGTCCCTTTACTCTTGTTTTCAATGCTCTGTAACCCCTTGCGTGCTAGTTGCACTCCCTCCTTGCTTGGGGTGAAATGCTTAAAAAATTGTTTATGATTAAAATTACACTTCGTCGGATTTTATTATGACATTCAATGTTTTTACTGGAATTAACTAACCGATATAGGTAAAACTTTCCGAATGTACTCATATTTATATGAGAAATATGATAGTATATCACGTGAAATCCAACCTCTAAAGATATATATATGTATTTCTGATATATATATATATATATATATATATATATATATATATATTAGAAATACAATAACATTTGATCGCTGGAAATTTATCAACTAATAATGGATGGACTGACAGTTCCCCAACATATGACTGCTGTTCCCGCCGAATACAAAAAGAAACAGAAAAAAAAAAACAGAAAAAAAAAACAGATGCCAACCGGCTTATGAGGAAACCAAAGACTACACTTTTGGCCTCCTCCAGAAACATTATTTACTGACCTAGCGTTGTTCATCTTGGATAAATCATGTCACAAAAGATGATCGTGAAAAAAATGTTTAGAATAGCAGAACAAAGATTTTTTTTAGGATTAACCACCATACTTTGAATTAGAGCGCAGTTATCCGCACGTCAATGCAATCTATCTATCTATCTATCTATCTCAGTCTGTTCATATCTATCTATCTATCTATCTATCTATCTATCTATCTATCTTAGTCTGTTCATATCTATCTATCTATTTATCTATCTATCTATCTATGTATCTATCTATCTATCTATCTATCTATCTATCTATCTATCTATCTATCCCAGTCTGTTCATATCTATCTATCTATCTATCTATCTATCTATCTATCTATCTATCTATCTATCTATCTATCTATCCCAGTCTGTTCATATCTATCTATCTATCTATCTATCTATCTATCTATCTATCTATCTATCTATCTTCATAACTATCTATCTATCTATCTATCTATCTATCTATCTATCTATCTATCTATCTATCTATCTATCTATCTCAGTCTCTTAATATCTATCTATCTATCTATCTCAGTCTCTTCATATCTATCTATCTATCTATCTATCTATCTATCTGTTTGTGCCAGAATATGTTGGTCCCTGACTGGACTAAAAAGCCACATTCGTTCAGCACATGAATAGATATTCTCCAAAAAGTTATGTAGTATTCGCATTGTATATATATATATATATATATATATATATAGAGAGAGAGAGAGAGAGAGAGAGGGCACTATGAGTAAACTGTTGCCATTTTACATTTTTAATTTTGCGTATGCGCGTTATTTGTTTTTCTCGACTGCACAGTATAGTACGATCAGTTGGGCACCGTCTGTGGGAAAAAAGAAAACAATGACGCAATTCACTCCGACATAAATTTGGAAATGTTATGTTGTACTGCTTGAAATTCGAGACTTAAGTTCCACTACGAACATTTTAAAGTGTTTGGGTGTCACTCTGAGGACATTGCAGAGGATACGGAAAGAGTTGGGTGAATCTAATGGTGATTACGAAAGTGTTTGGAGTGATGACGATGTTATGCTTTTACTCACCGCCCCACACGTCCTCAGACTCACCAGGGAGGCCTATATCAAGTGCATTGAGGAAGTAGAGCTCCCTGGGTCAAGGTAGTGGCTTCTGGAAGACTCTATGTCTGGTAACAGGACTTTGCACCATGCCACACAAGTAGAAGAACCCAATCATGGCTGTCAGACAATTTCTACGTCCACATCATCCCTTACATCTGACCACCTAAATCCCCAGACTGCAACCCTTTTATTATTATATGAGAACAGTGGAGCAGGAGACCAACAAGATTCCCTGCAACACAAAGGATTAACTGAAGAAAAAGATTATGACAAACTTAAAAAGGAGACCGTCCAGAAGAGATGCAGGAGATTCTGAAGCCGTCCGGAGGCTGTGTTTGAAGCCAATGGCGATTTTATTAAATATGTTTACTCTTTAGTATTTCAAGATATTTTGTGTAATTTTGGTAATTATAACCCTTAAAATGAGATATCAGTGTTATTTTCATTTTTACATAATTTAAACGACAATGTATCCATCGCACCATATATATATATATATATATATATATATATATATATATATATATATTTCCCGCGCCCTGTTTATATATTAACATTTCTTATATTCATAGGAGAATGGTGTCCAGGGTCGGTTATAGAGCGTTCGTATCTATAAACAGAGGGGACATAGTAAATAGCACTGCATGACGATGTCAGCTTCACGTCTCAAGCGATAATAACACCATATTATATTCCTCATTCTGTGGCTATTGTATATAGTCCCACACGAAAATTTAATATGGACATAAAGAAAATTGCCCTAGGGCAAAATAGAAATACCAGAAGAAATTATGATTTGCCTAGAAAAGAAAACAATCGTAATCGTATTTCCAGATATATACAAGCCCGTGATCTAAATCTCAGTGCTCATATCCAAATGCCAACATGTAGTCTTCGCTATCAACACTATCATCACGACAAAATACACTAATATTTAAAAAAAAAAAAATTGGAAATAAGAAATCATACGATGTACAGAATCGTTTTGCGTATGAAACATTTAAGGGAAATGTTTGGAGAGGTTTTCATGTTAATGTTCCGGATAATATTATCACAGAAATAGTTTTTTTTATTTTAAAGAATATGATCTCGTCTACCTCTTTCAATTTGTCTATATCTATGCGATGAGGTATTATGATAAGTTACATTATTTATATTATTCGGACTGTTTTTCTAATCTTCATTACCATATTCACAACGTTTCGGCCGTTGTACGCTCCGGCCTTCTTGCGATTTTTTTTACATTCATTCTTTAATGAACTGTCAACGTTTGGCGTCAATAACGTTAAGGCTGCCGAACATTGACAGTTCACTAATTTCCAGGAGTCAAACTGAAATGTTGCTTCTCCCGTGTTTTTGTCCGAGTCAACCAGATGTGTCCTTGTTTGAGGAGAATATGGAATTGTTAATGACAAAGCAGTTAAATCCGCTCCATTCGAATCTGGAATCCTAAACATGGCTTCTTCGCAAACACAGAAGAATCTCCGGTTGGGAATTATTATAAGTAAGACCCTATCTCTACGTTCTCTTTTCACACTGTTTTTCTGTCGACATATTTTATAATTTCCATGCTTATGTCAAATTTAAATGTGTGTATATAATTTTGTGTAAGACTTAGCAGAATAAAACTCACTCTGACAACATAGCATGTTTGTCATTCGTTTCCTTCCAGCTATTCCGTCTCGTCCGTGAAATAAGCTGTTATCATATCATGAATATAATTATGTCCAATATAGAGGGAAATACAAAGTAGGTGGATATTCCTTTCTTCCATAGTACAACCATTATTATTAACCTGCTGTAAACTTGCTGTCAAAGACAATTTATATGAAATGGTTAATTTAATATCTTTTTAGGTATGTTTTTTTGTTGGTACCAAATCGTTATGAAAATTTTTTTTCTTCCATTCTTTCTTTAATTGAAGTGAATTTAGTCCTCCCCATTTTCAAAAATTTTGTTTGAATATTAGATCTTTAAATTCTTATTTTCTGCTGAGTCATTCAAATAATTGACGACATGAGAATTTCCCAGCTCACGGACGAGGAAAATTCACTCCTTGCTTATCTTTCGTCCAAGTAATCTCGTTCGGAAAAAAAATGTCGTTGCCTGTCTTCTTTGTATTTATGTCTTTGAATTTTACTTCTATTCTAATTTACCTTTGCATAAACGATAAAAACAAATAAAAAAAATAATGCATGAATATAATAAGACTGTATAAAATCAATCCCTATTTATAATAAAAAAAAATAGAATAAAACAAGTAATCTAATTTTTAAAATAATATTTTTGTATTCACTAATCCACTATGTAAAGTTAATGTCGTTTATAAATGTATTTCTCCAATCGAAGATTGTATCCGTGTAAACAATAAACAACATATGTTTTATATAGGTTACACAACAACTACTCTTCCCTGAAGACATACATGCTAATAATCAGAATAGTTCTATGAAACAGCACATATGAACCAAAATAACATTAGACAGCTCTTTATAAACAACACCAAAATAATACATCCATCCTATTCTTATTCACCTGTTTCTTTTTTTTGTTGGTACTAATTCTTTATGAATTTTTTTCTTTCAATTTTTTAATTGTAGAGAATTTACTCTTCGCCCTTTTTGAAAACTTTGCACCATAGAGTACACTTACTGACGCCTAACAGAATTGCTGATGCCCAATTCTACGAGAGCGCCTCTCTGAACCTGCTTAGTCTCATGCATTCCACTGACCTGAGGTAGAACAACTACATTGAATCAATAGCTTCATCTACCGCAAAGAAAGTTGGTCCCCTTTGTCTCGCCAGAAGTTTTTTTTTTCTCGTCTGAGTACATTCTTCAAATCTACAAATCAACCATCCATCCTTGAATTGAATACTGTTGCCATATATGGTCTGGCGCCCCAGCTGTTCATCTCGAGGTCCTCGAGAAAATCCAGAGACGGATATGCAATGAATTGAAGCGTGCTACTAGGTTGGCATCTTGGTCCCACCCATTCACTGTCGAAACGGTTAAATGTAACCATCTCTTCTACTCCATAAGCTCCTTATCTGGCACTTCAATACAATGGAACTTCCTTACTCTTGCTTGTTTCCCTGATAGCTATAATCATCAAATATTCAAATGGAATGTCAATCGACATCTTCTGATGCCTTGATCCTGATCCCCGTCTTTCTCGATATCCTTTCCTCAAACAATTATCTTCACGCTTGCTCTCACTATCTGTAACACCATGCGTGCTAGTGTCATTTCCGCTTTGCATGGAGTGAAATGCTTAAAAATATATATAAAATAAAACAAACACTTATTAATAATAGTTTCCCTAATTATAAAGTTGATTATCAAATTAGACTTCACTTAAAAATAATGAGTTTAATATAAACCTTTGTTATCCAGATAAATTTAATAATAATAATACCATTATCAGAAATCAAAATCGCCACTTTGCATAAACAATAAAAACAAATAAAAACATAATGCATGAATATATTAAAACTGTATAAAAACAATCCCTATTTATAATTAAAAAAAAATAGAATAAAAACAGTAATCTAATTTTTAAAATAATATTTTTGTATTCACTAATCCACTATGTAAAGTTAATGTCGTTTATAAATGTATTTCTCCAATCGGAGATTGTATCCGTGTAAATAATAAACAACACATGTTTTATATAGGTTACACAACAACTACTCTTCCCTGAAGACATACATGCTAATAATCAGAATAAATTTCTATGAAACAGCACATAAGAACCAAAATAACATTAGACAGCACTTTATAAACAACACCAAAATAATACATCCATCCAATACCAAAAGTAGACAAACAATTATTAAAGCCGTCTACATCGGAAAAAAAAAACTATTCTTAAATAAAAATAATTACAGACTTAAAGCTAGCTTTCGCCATTGCATATATTAAAAAAAAACGCTATCATCCTCGTTCTACGGTCTTTTATGATAAGTGGCGTGTGGGATTTCCTGTCATTTGCTTTTTTTCTATTAAAATAATAACTTTGAACTAAATGCGCTAACTGCAATTATTACTCTTTCTCACATAAGGCAGCTTTTACACAACTTCTGCTGATGATATATGAGAGTCGAATCCTTTGACTCAGCGATTATAACCCTGTTGGAATTTTCGTACATTAGCAACTACACTGTTTGCGAAAGATTATACGCAACAACGAAAGGAAGATGGATAAAACCAATAGACACAAAATGTTCATACTCTTTAATAAGGCATATGCACAGGAACAATTTCTGCTTGCTTACACTAAATATATGCGTATAGATAGACACACACACACACACACACACACACATATATATATATATATATATATATATATATATATATATATATACATAACTTAAAATAGAAAAATAAATAAATATATAAACAAACAAAACAACAATAAAATAAGCAAAATAAATTACTCCAAACAAATTACAAAACCACACCTGTTAGAATATGCGAAATAAAATAAAAACAAAAGAACGGACGAAAGTTATAACTGTTATATAACGATAAAAAATAAAAAAATTAATAAAAGATAATATACTACGTTACTTAAAAATCGAAGGCCAAAAATATATAGTGTAACAAATAAATAACAAGTATAATAAATTGATCTAAATACATCCAAATATATAAATAAACTAACAACCGATTACGATAAACTAGACGTTTAGAAAAAAAAATAAAGATAATCAACCCAAATAGATAAATTAAAAACTGTTCCGACCAAAATAATAGTAAGAACAAACCACAACATCCCACCCCAAAATTCAACAAATAGATTTAATCAATGACAAACAAACAAATATATAAGATAAAAAATAAAAATGAAAATAAATAAAAACAAGCAAAACAATTTGACCCAAATAAATAAGCAAACAACCGACTTCCGGTAAATGGCCGCCATAATAGACTACCAACAATAAGCTATATAAACAATTTTTACTACGTTAACAAAAAACAACGATCAAAATAAAAAATAAATAAATAAATATATAAGATAAAAAATTTAAATAACTAACAAAAAAACAAACAAAAAACAAGCAAAATAATTTGACATTAATAAATAAACAAATAAGCGACTTCCGGTAAAAGTAACCGCCAAAATAGACTAGCCATAATGCACCACTGACCCTTATATATAAATAGCCGAGAAAAATAACAGCACTAGTCGCCTGACGATTGCACTAGCATGAAACAGACTGTCACCTCTAAGTGCTGACTTCCATGTCCACTTTAATATTTACACACGCTCTATCTCTGATATTGAGCAATTTACCCCATAAATATAGCACACTTTAAGACTATATTTCTTCATATATATATATATATATGTGTGTGTGTGTGTGTGTGTGTGTGTGTGTGAGTGTGTGTGTGTATATATATATATATATATATATATATATATATAGAGAGAGAGAGAGAGAGAGAGAGAGAGAGAGGGAGATTTAGTAAAAAAATCAGATCAATTGTCAATATTTAACACACAGATTGAATTTTCATTATTTACATTATTCGGACTATTGTCCTTATCTTCGTCGCCATATTTCCTTGAGGACACATGGCACAGTGGATAAAGACGCTGGTTAGATCCGGTGACATGACACAAAGTGTGTGAGTTCAACACCCGGCTAAGGCAGTGGAGAACTTGGAGGGAGGGGATTAACAAGAGATATCTCATAACTGACATCCATTAAACATAGCACGTGGAACTAGAACAGTCTACCCCGGTGAGCGAAATAAATAGTTCAGTTCGACATTCCAACCACCTGAACAAGGCCAAAGCGTACAACGGCCGAAACGTTGTAATAAATATGGCGACAAAGATGAGGAAAATAATCGAGAATAATGTAAATAGTGTACATAATACCTCATCTCAGAAATATAGACAGATACAGATTGAATATTATAACCGATTCAAATTCATTTTATAATTTAATATATATATATATATATGTATGTATGTATGTATGCAGTAAAATAGGAAAGAACACGTTAGGTAGATAATCCGGTGCTCCTTAGTATTTAGCTTTATTTTCAAAAAGACAGTGCTCCATACAGAAGTAGAGCTACATGAAAAACTGCACATCATTAGATTTCTTAATAGTGAAAATTACTAAACCATAGACATGAGTTAACGGTGTTCTGTCGTCATCAAATGATTTTCGCATTAAATAATTAATAAATAGATTTAAACAAATTAAGTCCATAATTTAAAAGCCTTAAAAACTCAGCCCAATAATTATTGAGAAAAACCCTTCGATAAAAAAAGCCATGTAAATAAACAAATAAATAAACAGATCAAATAGATAATAATGAAACATAACCTTCTAGTCACTCAACGACTCAAGGCAAGGCCATAAAAAAGACGCCGTCTGACTGGCATAAGCTCTGGACATAGAATCCCCATTGTAACTTGATACGCATTTTCGAAGGGGACTGGTCTGTAGATAAAAATTAATTCTTAATTCTTAGCTCTTTAAACTACCTAACTTCAACGGCCGAAACTAGCCGTTTCCATAGCAACTAATGTTCCAATGATACCGCACTTATAAACACTTGCTAACCAAAAGATAGCTTATTCCCAAATTCTCGCTTGACAAGGAAGCGGGTCCAGACACCTTAACACTACATAACTTAAAAATTATATTAGGGGTCTCGGCTCTCGCTTTTGAAACATGAGAACTCATATGTAGCGAAGGAATCATATTTTTAAAAACTATAAATATTATTATATTATATATATATATATATATATATATATATATATATATATATATATATATATATATATGGAGAGAGAGAAAGAGAGAGTATCTATTGAGGTAAAAAAAAATGTCTGCACAATAAATATTTTTCAGCACAACCCTTTTCCCTGTCAATGCACTTTATTCAAAATGGTGAATATTAAATACAGATTTCCAGCAGCAAAGAGTGAAAATCATATACGAAAAAATTCCGGTACGATTTAGCTGTCAGGCTGCATATTTATTGATGTAATTTGACTAGCTTATCCTTTTTTATTACTGTTGATTTCGTTGGAGTCGATCAGAATGAATGCGATAAATATAAACTAATCGAATTTTATGACTGACTCCATATATCAGCGACTATTCAAAATGGCCGAAAAGTTTAAAAAGAATGTGTCTTTTTTCTTTGAGTCTTATGATTGCACATTGTTACGTTGACAAGTAGACATCAAAGACAAACATTTTTTTTATAGGAGAGTGGACATTAGCAAAGAGCAGATTTGAGGGGATCATCAATAGTTTTATATTAGAGTCGGTCAAAGCTCTCTGTGATCAAAGTCTCTTTGAAAAGAATCGATCGTCGCCGCAGTGATAAACATGATAGTCGATTCGGCAGAGGCACACTGATTATTCTGAAGTTGATATCTTTCTGGCATCTCGTAGTGTACCGTCAGTTCTTTAAACCACAGCGTTGTATCACAGACTGAAGGAACGAGAGAAAATGTTCTTAGTTTGTTTATTTTAATTTTTTATCCTCGCTGTTTTTCAGAGGGGGAAAAACTATTCGTAGTGTTGTTTCTTACAGGAAGCGAAAGGGAGAGGAGAACTTGGATGTCAGCAGATTAGGTAAGTAACGATCATCTAGTCACCTATTGTATTACAGTATCTGTGACCGCCTAGACACCATCACTGCCCATTTACTGTAAACATAAAGATTGCTTTTCTACGTTTTTTTTTCTTTTACATTAAAACTTATACAAAGATAATAAATCATTGTCAGACTTGCACGCCGACAGGGCTCACACACCCTTACACAGGTCGGATCGTCATAATTCGAACCAGTACGGTAGTCTTTGCCAATATGGCCTCTCATCCTATAACATGTGTGCGTATGCGTTCCGATTCTCATGTTACTAATATCGCGAGCTTTCGGAATTTATACAAATAGTATTCTCCTTGAAATTTGGAAAATAACAAGTTCATAGAGATATACTAAAAGGAACGCTCGGTTATAAGGAGACAAAAAGAACAGTTTTTAATCCACTAGTCTACAGGGCGGTCCGAACGACTTGTCACCCCTACATAATATAATTTTCTATTGCAGAAGGCTGACACGAAAATAATGTTGTTCATAGAGACCTTTTCGATGTGTGACGGCGTCAATAAAAGGGAATAAACTGAATCCAGTACATGTGATTTGTATTACTGTATTACTTCTTTTTTTTATTGTTCCCATTACTTTTTGGTAGGTGGTGACAAGACTTTCGGATCACACTGTATATATAATCTATCATATAACTTAATTAGCTCTTGAAGAAAATTATCGTAAAATGTTGTCCCTGTTTTAAAATTTAATTTGTCACCTGAAGTAATTTCTACTTCGGTAATTATTTCTTTTGAACAAATGAATTCTTTTTGTGATTTAAAAAAAAAGTCATGAGATGGAAATATTTATAAACATTTTTTAATCGATGAAAGGTTTCAATCTACAGGGTGGTCAGATTGTCTTGTCACTCATACATAATATAATTTTCAATCTCAGATAGCTGACACGAGAATGATGGTGTTCACACAAACCTTCTCGGTGTGTGACAAAATCAATAAAAGTGAATAAACTAAATCCAATACATGTGATTTGTATTACTTAATCTTCTATTGTTCTGATTACTTTTTGGTAGGGGGTGACAACATTTTAGGTCCACCCGGTATAGCCGTATGCGGCTAGTGGATTAGAGTATTGGTCTATAAATTTGTGAATATTGTAAATAGTGGTGAACGTCTTCGGGATTAATTAATGTCTCTCTTTCTGGTCAGTATATTTATAAAAAATATCGCATAGTAAAAATAATCCCAAATAAAACACAAGATTACAAACAAAAAGCAGCAAGCATCTTCCACAGGTTTCCCTTAAGAGACTTCTTCATCTAAGTGCTACGTCCCTATGTCCTATTCTTTGTATATTTTATTAAGGTTTGTCTTTCCATGATCTCATTTACTCTCTGTTCTGCTATCTATTTAAACAATCTTAAGAGTTAAGTTTCTTCTATTTCCTTCTGTCATGCTTCCCTTTCTTATGCCTTGTAAGTTTCTTATCCACCAAGCCCTCTTTTCAAGTGAACGGGAATTTCAAATGTCTCTTTTATTCTAAACGTAATTTTTGTTTTCATTTTCCAAAAATCTTCTTTACTGATAGTTTCAGTCGCTGCTATTCTTACAATCTTTCCACAATTCTATTGTCGCTTTTATTTATATTTTTATCTAGATTTTCCTGTTTTGAAAGACTTTGTTTAATTTCTGGAAGGCATTTTAAACTATTCTAATGCGTCATCGGATTTCACTGTATAATTTCTGTCCTGTGTTAAAACGCCTCGCAGGTAATAATTTTTTAATACTTGCCTGATTTTGTTTTAATTTCCACTTTTGTACTTTGCATCGTGAGCTGTTCATCTAGCTGGCAACAGTACACTCTGTCTTCTTACAATTAATATTTAGGCTTTTATTCTCACTTTTTCTTATTACCTTCTCAGGATTCAATGCACTTTTCTGTCATATAATTTTCAAAATATGAGTTATAAAAAGTAGGGATACTGATGTTTACCAGTTGGATAAACCAAAGTCAATCCATGAAGAGCTAAAATGTAATTATTGTCTCAATATGGACATAAAGTTTTTGCTGAATCTCATAGTCTATGAATATAGAATCCAGCGAAGTACGTAATATGTTCAATGAAACCACGTTAAAGATTAACACTCACGAGTCAGACACTCTACTGAATCTGACTATATCACCAATACCACTAGCAGCAGCTGTTCCATAATTCTTCAGTCTTCGATATCAGAGGTTGGCAGTGAATATTCGAAAAAAAAACATGGCCGCCTTTATACACGTCAGATTGAATATTTTGCGTCTTCTGATTGGTTAAAACTTCTATTGGTGAACTATAAAATGAGTCAGCTCATTTTGGTTGGCTCAC
>OZ038486.1:20727233-20762233 GCA_964036315.1 Acanthosepion esculentum | reverse complement strand
AAATCAGGGGTGGCCAACCTTTTGATTCCTTTGGAAATTGTGGAGAGTCATGATCGTCTACGTCCTGAAGGGACACGGCACATAAAGAAGGCTAGATTGGCGGTAACATCTTATCAATTTAGTGCTGAAATGGCTAGATGTAAACATATGCTCTATGCCTGGGGTGGCCGACCTTTTGATTCCATGCGCCAATATTTTGTACGATTCATTTAAATGCGCCACGCAAACATTCACTTCCTTTCGGTACGTGTTGTAATATAGACATATTTTAAAGTTATACCAAAAAGAAATGGGACAAACACAAATCAAACTTTTAGCACTTTCGCAAAGGACGTGCAATAAATATAAAATCACTGAAATGAATGAGTAGAAGTGGCTTAGTTTCTTTTCATCAAAAGGATGCAATGCGCCACATGCAAGCATCCAATGCGCCACTTATGGCGCATGCGCCACAGGTTGGCCATCATTGCTTTAAATAGACCTCGTTAGTATTATTGATATTACACAACACTTCGAATAACACTTAGGAATTTAGATTCTACGATGTAAATCAGAGAGTAAACAATTTCTCCAGTTGAAAGATTAGGGCAACTCACTACAACCTCAATTTTTCATTATCTGGCTTAGCTAAGCTCTGATAGGTTATCATTTTAGCCTCCACTGTTGAAGTATATTGCTACTGCCACAACATGTCATGAGTTGCCGCTGTGGTTTATGTAGCAAAGTTTTTCAGAACTTATACTAATAAATTATACTTTAGAGGTTAAGCATTTCATTACACGTTATGTAATGCACATGATCTATATAATTAATCTTTGATAAGATTTCCCGTTTATTTAGGCCAGTTGATGAAAATAAATAAATATACTGTTTCAAATAAACAGAGCCTCTTCACAAATATGGGCACCAACTAAAAGTAACGTTTAAAGTGATAGTGTGTCGGATCAATAAATTTTTTAAAAATCCATTACTTCTTAGAAATTGCTATTTGGTAACGAAAATGAGTAGATATGAATTTTAGAGAATCTAGGATGAGAAGGATGTGTGCTTTATTAATCGGCGACAACTTTCATGTCTGAGTCGGTGGAAAGCACGTCGTTTCTAATTACGGTTTCTACGGTCAAAGGGGGACATAGTTTCGAATGTTACAGGAGGGTGCATATTTTCTTTAATGACATTTCACGAATAACTAGTATGCTAAACGAAAATAAATATACTGTTTAAAATATCCGCTAAAATTAACGTTCAAATAGCTAAAAAGAGACATGAAATTTATGACACGCTAGACATAAAATCAAACTCAAAACTAAAAGAAATTTACTTCAATATAGTGAATAGATTTAAATGTCTTCTACATATAATGCAACCTTTAACCAGTTTTTAATTTTGCCTGCCAAAAGCCAAAATGTGAAGCTATCATAACGTATAATCGGGACAGCTGAGTTTTAGAAAAGCTTGCTTAGTTTTGGAAACATATCAAAATGATCCAATATTTACACTGGGAGCAAAATATATATTAAAAAAAAATGAAAGGGGTATAATACAAAGATATTTTTTTTTAATCACCGGATTTATTTAAACATTACAGTGAAGCAAAACTGAGAGAGTTAGCAGTTCTACTATGATTCGTTGTTGGCGGACACAATAATAACTTATGTACACCCTTGTGCAAATTAATTGAAACAAAATGAATAATTTCCTTATTACTTACTTTTATTTCGTATTTTTCCAATGAAACATGATCCAGCGCACATGTTAGTACTTCGTATGTCCTTTCCATGAAATTGTTCCTTGGAGACTGATCACAGATTCTCGATTGCATTTAAATCAGGAGAGTTTCTGGGTCAGTCTATAGTACTTTGCTTTGCTCACTGGTAAGGCTTGCAAGCGTGTTCGTAAAGGATTACAATTTTCGTACGCTTCCTTGCAGTAACGTCTATCGCAGACAATAGTCGTAGGACAATTAATCGACAGTCGTGACAATAGTGTCTGGGTGTAATGAAAATATGATAGAATTTCCAACTGAACACTTTTTTATTTAATTGTCCTCAAGGAAGACAGTCTCTAAACAATCACGCCACGCATTAATCGTGTGATTTACTGCTTCAAATTAAAATCAATACAGAATACAGGATCTCTAACTAAAATGTTGTGTTACTATAAATGTTACATTCGTTACTATTGTAGATATTATCTTCTGAAAATATTAACACTGGCGTACATCTGTATCGGTTTCTACATAAAACTATTTTGAGTTATAAACTATTCCAAGTACTGACTGTCCTAATTAAAACAATATATATATATATATATATATATATATATATATATATATATATATATATATCAGAATAAATTTCAATTTTAACTTATCTACAGGGAAGAGTACTGAAGTGTTGCGTAATATCAGTTCTATATAGCAGTGAATACTTGACAATCTCCTCACGGATGAAGAGACTGAAAGCAACAGAGATGCCGTTCTACAGAAGAATGCTGAGACTAGCACGAACCAAAAATCTGAGCATGGACGAAGTTTTAGAACAAATGTAAACAATTAGGAAATTGATGCTGAACATTAGGAAGAGACATTTAAAAATTCTAGGGGAAATAAGAGGACCTCGATAATTTAACACCGACAGAACATATTTAAGGTATCATAAAAACACCGTATAAATTGCATAACGAACTTGAGTGAATGGATGACGGAACAGGGTTTAGGAGAGTTAACAGAAAGCCAAAAACTTATGAAGAGCTACAAATTGGAATTGTGGAAAGCCATAAACACTTATGTCCTGAATGGACAGGGTATATAGAAGAAGCGGAAAGTGACCACAGTGGGTAGTCACTTAAAGACAATCTAGCAATATATGATTCCCAGATGCATCCTGATGCCATATCTGAAATACTTTCGATGAAAAGCATTTCTTAACAATTATGTGAAATTATTTCTATCGAAAAATAAATGGAGGTTACTCAGTAGGAAGAAAATATTCTACGCTTTTGTCACATTTCATGCAAGAGAGCGTAAAGTAGGTAAATCGTTTAGCGGTATGATACGTGGTTGGAAATAATCCACAACACTTCTCAATAAGGACTGTCAAGAAAAAACTGAAAGGCTATTATGATTTATCAAGGTGATATGCCTGTTAGCGTGTCTTTGATTAACTTATAAAACATCCCGACCTTTTTTATGATCCACACACGCACGTGTTTATAAATGTTTACCTCCTTACTTCTTTGCAAAGAAAATTACACAAATATTACGAACTGAACCTTTATTTCGTCCACCAGGGTAAATCGCTCTCCTTCCAAGGCAATGCCTCTTCCTGATGTCCCAACTCTCCACGTTTTTTTTTCTTTTACCTCTGGAGTAGCCAGGTATTGAACTAACAACACTTTAGGGCCAGTCACTGGATCCAACCAATACTTTTTTTGTTTTTGTTGTTTTTACCTCTGGAGTAGCCAGGTATTGAAATAACAGCACTTTGGGTCAAGTCACTGGATCCAACCAATACTTTTATCACCTTAGGAAGGCCGGAGCGTACAATGGCCGAAACGACGTGAATATGACAATAAAGATGTGAACAACAGTTTGCACAATGTAAATAATCCAAATAATGAAGTTTCACCACCGCCGGGCAGACATCGAACCTTCGCCTATCGTGAGTGAAGTGTCTTCACTCAACTAAGCTTCTCGACTTGAACGTCTGTTGGGACTCAAGTCGAACTCATATATCTAGTTTGTTGTTAGAAATGCCAGAAAAAATGTTTGATTCATTATATTATATTCTCCACTGCCTTAACCGGGTACTGAACTTACAACTCTTTGGGTCCTGTCACTGGATCTAACCAACGCCATGTGTCCTTGAGGTTAAAACTTGGAGAGGGGAATTAACAGGAGATAACTGATAACTGACATCCATTAAACATGGCACGTGGAACCAGAGGATTCTACCCCAGTGAGCTAAATAAATGTGTCAGTTCGACATTCCAATCGCCCGAAGAAGGCCGGAGCGTACAACGGCCATAACGTTGCAATAAATATGGCGACAAAGATGAGGACAATAGTCCGAATAATGTAAATAATGTACATAATACTTCATCTCAGAAATATAGTCTGATACTGTACTGATCTTGTAAGTATCTAACTCCCCATTGCTTTATATATACAAGAAACATATGTGAGCATAAATAGCGTATTGGTGCCATATCTAGCCAGGAGCTGCAGTCCTCTCGTGCCTCTCTAGATACAGTTCAAACGTGTCTACCTGGTATTGTAGGTGAGGAATTATTTTCCACTCTACAAGCCGTTTCCTACAAACGAAACATCACGAGCCTCTCCCTGCTCTATTGCGATTCTCATGGCATCTGATCTGGCTAGATACGTTTGTTTGTCCCTTCACCATTACAATGTGAGACCACCCATGCAACTAAAGCATGTGGAAACATCTTCGTTCTCTTCGCAATCAATTACTAATAAGGGAGTTCTAATGGAACACTTTCTTCCGAAGAAATCCCATCTTGATGTTTTCCTTACCTCTTCAATAGAGTTAACCGCCATCTTTCCTACGTAGTCACAAGAACTTCACTTCTTTCCCTCCCCCCACTCATACAACGCCACACGGTACGTTTCTATCTCGAATGATTTTTGTGCATAGTATTTGGTGAACATTTGAATGAAAAAATCAAACACCTGTAATTCAACATTTTTTTTTCAGTTAAAACCAAAATATCATGTAATAATTTAATTACAGTGTTATCCGGATATAAAAGACCCGGATATAAGAGCGATTTTCTCTGGTCCCAAATTAGAGCCATACTTACCTAAACAAAATAGGCCAAACCCGGATATAAGAGAAAAACTCTCTTATATCCGGGTTACACTGTTTATACACTGTGAGAATAATATAGATTTAGTACATATGAAAGTATTTTAGATTGTCTATTCTTTTACTTACATTATTTACATCTTTCGGACTAGTGTCCTTATCTTTATTGTCATATTCACGACGTTTCCGCCTTTGTACGCTTCGGGCTTCTACGGGTGATACGAATTCCGAACTGAAACATTTATTTCGTTCACCTTCGAAAATAAAGGGTTCAGTTCGAAATTCTAATCACCTGAAGAAAGCCGGAGCGTATAATGACCGAAATGTCGTGAATATAGCAAGAAATCTGAGTACAACAGTCCGAGCAATGTAAATAATTAAAATCTATTTTGTTTTAGTTAGAGTAAGTTGATAAAAAATTTTTGAAAAATTTCAAATTGCTATGTATATTTGTTTTTTATTAAACTAAAATGCTTAAATAGATATCAGGTGTATATTAATTGGATTTTGTTTATTTTCTAACTGTAGCCTATATCACCTGATCAAAAGTTTAATTTGACCTGCTTCCCAAACAATTCAGGTGCGATTGTAGGATTTTAAACTATCGCTTCTGGGTGTAAAGCGACATATAAACTCACAACTGCCTTCTTTCTCTTTCTTCGTTGACTTAATACGATTGCAGCTACTCCAGATGATCGTTGTCCAATTATATTCTCGAATATTCCGCTACGTTAATTCATTGGACATGCTTAATGATTATCTTCTCTCAATAGCTTAAAAGTCTCTTTCTTGTTGATGGAGCAAATGTGTGCCTTTCTTCAACGTCGCGAATTCTTCAGCTTTTATCTTACTTGCGTTGCCACTTGTGGCCACACGGAAACCGGACAAGAAAAGATCGATTGATTTTCCTATCCACACAGGACGAGGAATTTTCTGGATTTACCGTCAGCAGTTTAGTAGGCGTGTATATTCACAGCTCTCGTCGCTGTGAGTGAATTCGGCGAATAGATTTCAATTCTCGCTTGCTCCATGTCGCTAAAATTTTTCCAGTGTCTATAACATAACTTGTGAGATATCCGACCAGTCAATGTTCAGTTCTCAGCGTTCATATCTAAATAAATAAACGGCAAATTTTGCATTTCCATCCGTGTGTCTGAAACAACTCTAACTCGGGGCACACTTGATCTATTTAGAGATATTACATATTTTTGGAATCAGGATAATCCCAACATAGAAAATCTGCCCTTAATCTGGTGCCAGACATGTGATTTTTGTCCGGAAGGAGAGGGAACATTTAAAGATTCAAATTTTAGAATAACTTAAGAAAACTTTTTTGCTTTGGTTTAGCTTGTTTTGTCTTATGGCATGTTAACCTCAATGGGTTATTTAATACCGACAAGATATTTATTGCTGCTAATATATTTTGTTAAAAAAATGTATTGGTGGTGATATTTTTTCCCAAAATATATTTATTTTTTCTAAAAAAATTTTTTGCTTGTAATTTAAAAAAAAAACACGTAATACTGGCAATATTTTACCCCCAAAACGTATTGCTGGTAATAATATTTTTCTTCAAAAGTTCATTGCTAGTAATATTTGTTTTTTACAAAAATGTATTGCAGATACTAAAACCTATGTTTACACTTTCATGGAGTTTCGATTATAGTATGGGGGGTTAACTATTTGCCCATATTTGGGACCCTAACAGATGCTACAACCCCGGGTCAGGGTGGACCTGGGAACACCAGCCACTAAGAGGTTGTACCATGCTCTTCAAAACTTTCTGATTCGAGGCTTTGCTGATGGATACCTTCTGTTGTATAAATGTGGGATACTTAAAAGCAGAAACGATAACGGAAAAAACCAAAAACGTGAGGAAACTGGAAATAAAAATTCTTTAAGACATAATTATTTGTAAAACATAAGAAATTAACATTTCGAAATCGTCAGTGATTCGCCTCGATACGTAAATATCCCACTCCATATACACATATATAATTCCATTGATAGAAGCATTTACATGAGACTGATGAAGTCCTTCGAGAGCACGAAACACACTACACAAAAATTTTACACTGTGTCATTTAATAATCTAAGAGAAATTTTAAATCATAAAAATGCACACATATGCATATATACATATATACACTAATATTCCATGGTTATAATTTATTAGATTGGAATCGTAATCACGAGTCAAATCATCAGACCTAAAAATTCAAAAATATTTTGAATTTGTAGGTCTGCTGAATGTGATTGTGGTTACGATTCCTATGTAATAAATAATAACCATGGAATATTAGTGTTTGAGCCATTTACATTGTTACTCTCTCCTGGACATTGAGTTTTACCTGCATTCTATCCTCTTGGAAATTCATATATATATATATATATATATATATATATATATATATATATATATATATATATATATATATATATATATATATATATATATATTTATGTATATATATGTGTATTTATGTATATATATATGTATATATATGTATGCATATATATATTTATATGTGTATACATATATATATATATATATATATATATATATATATATATATATATATATATATATATATATATATATATATATATATATACATAAATACATATATATTGACCACTAATATTATATATATATAAACAAAGCAACATTTTACAAATAGTATAACGGCGCAATTGTTCTTTCCATAAAATGTTTAAATTAATTTAGTTTCTTTTTTCTAACTTTTCATATAAGACATTTTGCAGTGTCCCTGATTAAAACAGTCGGTGTTTGCTGGTGTAACATAAGAACAGGTTTCCCGTTTTATTCCCTTCTGAGATTTCTCTTAGAATTCTGGATACAATTTTTATTCAAGTCCAAGCAATTTTACTCTTAAATATAACATATCGAAAATTATATTTTCGCCATATATATATTTTCGCCATATATATATATATATATATATATATATATATATATATATATATGTGTGTGTGTGTGTGTGTGTGTGTGTGTGTGTGTGTGTGTGTGTGTGTGTGTGTGTGTGTGTGTGTGTGTATTACAGCAAAGAAAACAAAGATTACCTCAACATCGGAAAAGACTATTTCAAACCGTCCCTTTACGGCTTTTCGTCAATCGCCGGATGAACTGTGGCTGACGAAAGACTTTAAGGGACGGTTTGAAATAGGTCTTTTCCGATGTTGAGGTAATCTTTGGTTTTATAATGTAAAAAATACATATGCTCTGTTAAAATAAAAAAAATTGAGCTCCAACGGATCAGTTTTAATAATTATTCTTAATAGGATCCACACGGATTATATACCAACGGATCAATTACCTGCACTATATATATATATATATATATATATATATATATATATATATATATATATATATATATATATATATATATATATATATATATTCTGAATCTATGGTTTCGTGATGCTGAAGATAACATCAACCAAGTCACAAATTTCACTCACATGCATCGATATATATATATATATATATATATATATATATATATATATATATGTATATATATATATATATATATATATATATATATATATATATATATATATATATATATATATGTATATATATATGTATATGGTGCGATGGATAATTTGTCGTTTTAAATTAAGCAAACATTAAAATAACATATTTTATTTTAACAGTTATATTTAACAAAATTAGGCTAAAATATCTTGAAATACTAAAGAGTAATTTTCTTTAATAAAATCGCCATTAGATTTGCATTATGTGTGTGTTCGTGCGTGCGCCTCTGTGTTCAATAATACAATGAATGTTCAATTGATTTCTCTCTTTGTTCAAATAATCCTTAGTTTCCTGTTAAATCTCTAGTCCGGGTTAGAAAATATTTCGACTTTTATTATTACGAGATCTCATCATAAATTTCAAGTTTCAAACCATTTTTCAGAGGCTCCTTAAAAAATGAATCAACATTTAGTCTTCAAATCAGTATATTTATGTATATACTATATATTTATCTATAATAATTATTCTTGTATATATGTGTGTGCTTGTTTGTGTGTATGCGTGTTCTGACGGAAAATGAGATTGCAACACCGCATATCTGCTTAAATTCACTCAAGATTAAACACACATGTAATATATTTGGATTGCGGTAAATGATTCCAGACGAAGGTCAATACGTGCCCAGATTCCCAAATGGGGTTATATCAAAAGAACTCAGGTTTCATGTTAACACGTTTTCTATCTTCATTGGCGTCAACAAAGACCTGTATTCATACATTGATAGGTTCGTACAGAAGGCGAATCCCATCCTGCGATATATTATTACACGCCTCATGCATCTGTTGAACAAAAGCGACACGTGTATGGCATGACACCTGCTAGCAACGGACTCTTTAACGACGCTGAAAGTTAATGAAGCATGTGCCACTGACGAAACCTCACACGAGGAAGGTACAGCTGTATGAAAGGGATCAAATCACCAGATGACTTTGGAGAAAGATTCTCTAGCATATATATACGACATCAAGTTCAAAATTTTCATCGTCCAAGGTGTTGTAGATTTATTCTGCTTCAGTATATTTATGATCTCACACTATCGACTAATAGTTTGGATAAAATATATATACGAGGGTCATTCAATAAATAAGGTGAATTGTTCGGTATAAGGACTTCTAATACAGATAGACGCTTAGTTTTTTTTAGTTTTTTTTTGTTTTACTTCTTTTTCACATGAATTTAATTTCTTTTGCAGATTAAAAAAAAACTTTGAGAGTTTTGGCGATTAACAAAGATGGCCGACCAAGAATCATGCTCCAGGATTGAACAGCGTTCAGTTATCAAGTTTTTGGTTGCTGAAGGGTGCAAACACCTTGAAATTCATAGGTGAATGTCAACTGTGTATGGTGCCACATGTTTCAGACAAAAAATGTCTACAAGTGGGTTAAATTGTTTAAAGAAGGACGGAGCAGTGTTGAGGATGAAGACAGGCCTGGGAGACCTACAGATGTGAGGTCTCCTGAGGTGATCGAATCAGTCAATGACCTCATTCAGTCTGACAGAAGGGTGACAGTGGATGACATTGCAAGGACTTTGAGCTTATCTATTGGGACAAACGCAGGCGTCATCTGTAAGAAGGACTCATCTTGCAACATGAAAACGCAAGGCTTCACACAGCAGCCCAAACGGTGCAGACCATCAACGAGCTGGGCTGGGAACTGCTCCCTCATCCCCCTTACAGCCCAGAACTTGCCCCTTCAGACTTTCACTTGTTTGGTCCCTTGAAAGCGTTCACGAGAGGCACGAAGTTTAAAAGTGACGATGAAGTCAAAAGTGTTGTGAGCGACTGGCTGAGACATCAGTCCAAAGATTTTTACGCTGATGGAATACGGAAGCTTGTGCACAGATGAGAAAAGTGTGTGAAAGTGCTGGGAGACTACGTTGAAAACAAACAGTAAGCTTTTATCTATATTAGAAGTCCTTACACCGAAAAATCCACCTTATTTATTGAATGACCCTCGTAGTTTGGATAATATATATATATATTTACTAGACCCAGTTATTGCTTGTCTCTACTTTTTAATAATAATAATAATAATAATTTTTATTATTATTTCTCACATTTGTAAACCCCACCCAGTAATTTTGAAAATAATTGATTTCCAATTTAAAAATGTTCTTCATTGTGTGCGAAAATATATTAGGTAAGAAATTTACATTAAATTAAATTTTATTGCATTCCTCCAACTAGTTCTTGCCTAACTATTCAGTGCAGTATGTGTACACGCATTTCATTTTTATTATATGATATTTCATTATGTTAAGTGTGTGTGCATATATATATATATATATATATATATATATATATATATATATATATATATATATATATATATATATATATATATATATATATGAAGAAATATAGTCTTAGAGTGTGCTATATTTATGGGATAAAGTCCTCAATAAAGCGTGTGTAAATATAAAAGTGAACATAGAAGTCAACACTTAGAGGCGACAGGCGTTTTCATGCTAGATGTGTGTTTCCTGACGATTGCATCTAGCATGAAACAAACTGTCGCCTCTAAGTGTTGACTGCTATTTTCACATTTATATATATATATATACATATATATATATATATATATATATATATATATATATATATATATATATATATATATATGTTGGATTTGTTTTTGAATTTGTAGGTCTGATAAATTGGATCGTAATTACGATTCCAATGTAATAAATTATAACCATGGAATATTAGTCTCTAAGCCTTTTTATGATGTATGTACGTATGTATATATATATATATATATATATATATATATATATATATATATATATATATATATATATATATATATATATATATATGTTTTCTAAAGAATTAATGGATTTATTTTTAATTTGATATATTCATTGAATCACACGTTACGAAGAGTGGATACTCGTATTTGAAATAGAGGGACCGTTTTTTTTTTGTTTTATTTTAAACACTGTGTATTATGCCTATTGGCCTGTGTCGTCGAGAAAATAAAGAAAATATGCCATGAAACAACCTGCACCGTTATTTGTATGTCCATTTAAAAGCAATGATTTATCGATTTTGATTTTCGATGTATCAACTCCCCACATAGATTATTGGCAGAACATAATCTTCCAGGCGCATTTCTACCATTTACGTCTGCATTGTAATAGCCTTGTTCAATAAGTGTTTATTTATGTATTTGTTGCCTGAGACTGTTGCATTCTTATTCTGAACCCAGAATTCCCTATTCAAAACCACGCTTTGAACATTTAATTTCAAGCTTAAGCGTCATAAAAATGGTCTTTTTGTCTTTTTACGATCCATCTTTTATATTAACAAGAATGTGGCCTTCAGTCTGTTATTACATGAGGAAATAAATAAAATCCTAATTTTAACGCTTCCAAAGCGAAACTAGTCTCATTCAATGATCTTAGTGAACATTTTTTACTTTCCTCCAGTATGGCTGATGCTTGCCTCCAGGAGGGTCAAACATTACACCTTTTCAGTTCGAAATTTACCACTTATATGAATTGAAACTATCATATTGAATCGTATTCTATGTTTGCTTCTGTTATGGTCCAGGTTCCTTGTACCACGTTGATGGTCCAAGGTAGAACCAATGAAGAATAACTCGAACACAGGTATGGAATAACACTGATATATTACAATTCGAAATATGTACAAAAGAAGTAGAAGTGTTAGTAATAATAATCAGGTTAGGTTAGAGAGAACTATGTTGTCTCGACCAGTATCACTATTCCAATGTTTTACAGTAATCGTCTGACGCGACTCTGTCTCGGACTGACTGCCTGACTCACTCAATGACTGTCTGCTGATGCTCCCTCTTGAGGCGCAGTATTTATGAGGGACGGAACAGTCTATTAATATTATGGGTAAGTTCCCATAACAGCTTCTTGGAGAATTGATTCACTTTGCCATGTTAGGTAATACGTCTCGCTAGAATCATGCATCTTTATAAGTCTACTATTCGCTTGCCATCGTAATTTACCATCGCCTCTTGTTTAGTGCTTCTGACATGTATCTAGAGATTCTTTAAATTATCCAAAGAAGAAACTGCAATGTTTAGGCATATATTCCAAAAGCCTTATCTACAAATACGCATGGTAAAATTCATGCTGAGTTTTCATTTTTTTGTTAACCCGTCTTTCTAGATGTAAGAGCAGTACTAGATTGACAGCTAGGTCTCAAAACTTTACTGTTAACATTGTCGCAACATTAAGTATAAATGCTAATGTCTTCTTTACTCGTATTTATCGCTTGTGGATCTTTTTTGTGGTTTCTTGTTTGCCCATTAATTACATCCTTCCAAAATTGAAATGAAACGTCAGTCGTCGTCTTCTCTCCCCTTTAATATTATTTTTAATACGTCCTCTTTAATTTGCAGTGACCTTTTCTCAAGATTTTGACGCAGAACGTTACAGTTCTGTTGAAGAAACTGGAATGGAATGAGAATGAGCCGTCTGAAAGTACGTGCTATGAAGCCTACTATAATGCCTGCTATGACAAGTGCTATGACAAGTGCTATGACGCCTGCTATGACGCGTGCTATGATGCATGCTATGACGCGTGCTAAGCTGTGAAAATATAAACTGGTAGAACTAAGGAATATAAGGTGTCTGATCGTTTGCCATTTAAATAACGACAGAGCAGAGAGCCGACAGCAACGTTTCGTCTTTGGGAAACGAATTGAGGCGTGTAAAATAATTCATCACCCAAAAGTCCACGTGTCCTCTTTTGAATTCGTTGAATGATTGGAAGTTAGGTCTTGCCAACCCCAGGCTACATATGGCAGTAATACTCCATTTTTGGTCTGATCTTCTAAAGATAGAGCATAACTGAATGCGTTAACTACTTTCTGGAACGGAACATGGAACGTATTTTCTAGTTGCACGTGAGGTCTGAATTGCGATTGGTGGACAAAATATACAATCCAATGATTTCCACCCGCCAAAGGCATGAACACGAGCAAGGATGTGTAAAGGACTGAGTACAAAAAAAATAGAAGCCAGGAATAAGCATTGAGGAGGGCGCACTGTATATTGATGCTTGGTAACAACATTGATAACGAAATATCTTCTCGTGGTGATTTTCATACCGATTAAATACGTCAATGAAAATATTCAACTCGTGAAACTAAAGTAGCAATAACTATCAATGAATGTAAATCACAAGTAGAGATGCAATTCCTAACATTTTGACTGCATCCAGATATATCCATACTACATGAAAGCCAGCAAACCGGAAACCATTTATTGATATTTCGCCTATCTTTTGCTTTTCACAGCTTAGAAATTGTTTAATTTCGTTTTTCCAACTATTCTAATTGAGCGCAAGACAGGAGCTATCAATTCCCGAGAATGCATTTTAAGCTACATTAAAACGAAAGAGTAAATTAAATACTTATAAGCCAAAAAACAAAACCAAAAAAACGAAGATATAAAACGATATTCAGCAATTCAAGCCATTCACACTTTATCCTGATGCAAAGTGGAAATATTAGAAAAAAAAGAAAAATTAAACTAAAGTGCATTGATTCGGAATAATTCACTTGTTGACACGTGATTCTCGCCATTTCTCTTAACGCTTGGTTTTTCTTTCTCGTTTCGCCGAGATTTCGTCATAAATTGAATGCGTTTCTTTTGCTTTACTTTTGAAATCATCTACCATTTTGTTTTTACATTCTTTCCTAAACAATGATATTTGTATTCAATTTTTTTTTCCTTCAATTGCATCAAAGCGATAGGAATTTTATTATAGTTTACATAAGCCGCACCAATCCTATTAGGAGAAATTAAACCTTTTCAGAGCAGAGGTGGCGTATTTAAAGACAACAGTGCAATAAAAGAAAGTGAAATAAGAAATTATTAGAGCGGGTATGAAAATTTGGAATACTATAAATATTCTTGTCTCTGGAGTTTGCAGATTTCTTTTGCGTTCCTGACAATATCAAACCATTGTGAAGAATCAGTTTGGATTTTTTGTTATTCGATTTTCATCCTTCAGAAGAAATTTGGGCAACTCCTATCGGCATGCATATATACATGGTTGCAAAAGGCAACGAGGAAAGTTTGTGTATAGATGTTGTTTAAATATTGACTCTTTCAGTTGGCTGTTGTTTTGTTTATCTATCAATTCACGCCATTCTGTTGTGGAAGATTTATACATTTACGTCACGCGAAAGCCCTCTGTTAAACTTCTGCGGACCATTTAAAAATTACTTTTTGTTAACACAGATGAAACTTTTTGTCTTTATCTCTGTGTGTGCGAAGAAAATCTGGAAAATAGAAACGCTTTCATCCAAGAAAAATAAAATTGTCCACATACGCGCGAACACACACACATACATACATACATATATACACATACACACACACACACGCACACACACACAAACATATATATATATATATATATATATATATATATATATATATATATATATATATATATAGTTTACGAAAAACTAGGTAATCCGTATGGGAAGACCTAATGAGGATAGAATCCAGAGAGCTCAATGTAAATCAGAGCTAATAATTTAAATAAAAACAGATTGCTTTCAGGTTCCATATAATAAATTATTTCACCACAGCCCTTTTAAAGGACCGCGGATCATCAGATTTTATTTCCAAATGTTGAAATGAAAAATGAAAATAAATTTACACATTTATGACAGGCAATAATAAGGAAACTCACGAAGTGGGGGCAGTGTAGGGGGGGGGGTGGTAGAGAGACAGCATTGAGTTAGATGTAACATTTCTATTGTTTCAAATTTAAATTTTCGCTGAAATCTAGACAGTGACACTTTAAATCTGTTAACGGAAGTTATATCTTGATTAGGAAGTGGGATGGACAAAGCAGTATATAAAGAAAAAAGAAAAAGAGAGAAAAAAGAGAGAAAAAAGAGAAAGAAGTTGTAAAAAAGTGTCATTAACTTCTATTGGAATAGGCGTTGTTTTTTTCTTTACTTTGAGATTTCGTAAATTTTTCAGTTTAAACAGTCTAAGCCATTTAATTATATGTTACAGTTTTAAAAAAACCTTATTACGGATATTTTGGGGATTTAATGTGAAATAGTCGATTAAAAAATATAGAGTTTACATTAAAACACTAGAAACTTTTTCTCAAATATAAGTTTACATCTAGTAGTAAGTGATTATTATATATATATAATATCGCACATTAACTGTTTGTTTTAATAAAATTGTGGTCAATGTAGAACGCAACATTTAGGTGAAGACTGAGTTGTGCTATCGGTGAGGAAAAATGTATATTTATTAATATTATTATTATTATTATTATTATTATTATTAGAAACAATTAGGAGTTCAACCGATGACGCTACCTTGGTTTCAATTTTCAGTATCTTCACGCGTAATAGAAAGGGAGGAGAAAAGCAAGGGCATTGGTTTTCGGAGTGCGGAGTACTTTTTAATATTACTACTTCCTGGTCTAATTTAACTCTGCCCAATAACTGATATATATATATATATATATATATATATATATATATATATATATATATATATATATATATATATATGATTATATACATATATACATACATATATATATATATATATATATATATATATATATATATATATATATATATATATATGATTATAAATATAGGTAACTATACTCGTTTCGAAAAACCTTCGAATTCTTTATTCACCAATAGTTAAATCAATCTCGAAGGGAAAAAAAGGTTTTAAAAAAGAAAGAGCCAGGAACATGAAAGTTTGTCGAAAATAATCGCACTGATGCAGGTGCAAGGAAAAAAGAAAAAAACCCGATACGAGTAAACAACTAACTAAAGAGCTTGATACAAACGTAGAGCAGACCTAGTTAAACCTAATGAGCCAGACAAACCTACCAAGGTTTCACTTAGGAAGATCGTCAGGGCATATATGATTATATATATATATATATATATATATATATATATATATATATATATATATATATATATATGACTAGCAGCATGGCGTGGCGTTGCCCCTGCTTGATTCAAAAATCGTACGACTCATACAGCAATCGCTATCACTTGGCTTAAAATATTTTTGCCCTTCCTTGCCTTTAAATGCCTACTTGGCTTTTTTGTGAGTGACCACTGTGTTTTCTGTACATCAGTCACTCTCCTATTGAAAATTGTTTGTGTCGTAGATATGACAAAGATTCCAGACACCTGCATATTATTCATAATATAAAAAATTTAAATTTATACCTGATTTCTCAGCATATATTTCATTTCTATTCGGAATGATATATGCAACAATGAAGACACTAATTTATAATAACAAAAAAGATAAGCACACTCGTACGAATGTAGATAAAATTGTTAGCAATGTTTTTTGCCAATGCATAATTTCGTTTTGTCTAAATTGAAGATTTGATAAGACATGTCTCTCTGTTGATTTTTTTTTCAGAGATAAATTTAAATCTAGGTATGACAAATATTAAAAGTTGAGAGACACACTTTAATTCACTTTCTAGTTTCTTTGATAAACAAATGCCAAGAATCGTCTACCCACGAAATGTCTCTTGAACATAATCTTCTGATGTGATGGACATCAAGGAGATAATTCGTTAATGCTTATTTTATTTCGATTTTCAGTTCGATTAAATTATAGAAATGTCGAGACTATATTTCCAAAATTTCCTGCTTTCCAAACTTATTGCATCTTACGATTAAAAAAAATAACATGTCTGCAAATTATTACATGTGTTCGTAAGCTAGATACAAATACAGGTTGTGTTGGGTAAATTGTCGCCATTTTATATATCTTGTTTTTGATTTTGTCGACTGCACAGTATCGTAGAGTCAGTTGGGCACCGTCTAAGAGACAAAGGACACCATGACGCAAGTTAATCCGCCAGAAATTTGGAAACGTCATGCTCTACTGCTTGGTATTCTCGCCGGAAGCAACAATATGAACATTTCAGAGTGGTTGGGTGTCAACTTGACAGTGCAGATGATTCGGAAATTTGGATGAGTCTATCGGTGATTATGACCTTATGCCTCCATTAATCTTCCTAAAAGGACTCAGACTTAACACGAACGCCTACACCAAGTGTCTTGAGGAAGTAGTGCTACCCCGTGTCAGGAGGGTGGCTTTTAGAAAATCCTATGTTTGACAACAGCATTCTGCACCATTCCACACAAGCAGTAAAACCCTGTCATGGCTGTCAGACAATTTCTGTGACCACATCAACCCCTACATCTGGCCTACCTAACTCCCGAGACTACAAGCCTCTTGATTATTATGTGTCGGGCACAGTTGAGTGAAAGACCAACAAAACTCTCTGTAACACCAACGATGAACTGAAGTCAAGTATTATGGCAGCATTCACTAACTTAAACAAGGAGACCAACCAGAAGAGTTACAGGAGATTCTCAAATCGTCTGGAGGCCGTGCTTGAAAACAATGGCAATTTTATTAAATAAATTTATTCTTTAGTATTTTAAGATTTTTTGGTGTAATTTTGTTAAATATATCTGTTAAAATGAGATGTCAGTGTTGTTTTCCTTTTTGCGTAATTTAGACGATAATTTAATCTATCCCTTTCTCCTCCATATTATTGAAAGCATGTCTATGAAAAGAATTAATCCATTAAATTTTTAATTAATAATTAAAGACAGAACTGATAATGATTTGCAAATTATTGTCGCCAGCCACAACTTCTAACAATTATTTCACGTAACCTATGTAAGGTAAGGTAATAAAGCCTCTAGGACGCAAGGAATTACTGAGTGTTAATGAATATAATAAAAATATACTATTTTTGAGAAAGAACTATAAAAACAAAAGTTACGAAGACAGAAGATAACGATTGATATTGTATTTACATTTTTGAACATCAAAGTTGACTGGAAAGCAAGAAGACGGAAGATAGTTCCACAAATGAGAAGTGCTATAGAAGAAACTGTTAGCATAGAACTTATGGTTACATCTAGTAGTCATTTCAACTATAAAATGATGAGACCTTGCCGCCAATCTAGCACTGCGCTTAAATTCATAATGTCTTGGTACCATAGAGGAAAACTCATCAGAACAATTACCATGAAAATATTTATAGATATAGTACAAGGAAGCTTCGTTACGGTGGTAGGAAAGTGACTGAAGCCGAGATGTAATTTCAGGACCAATAACATTGCAGATTATTCTTTAGAATTTATCAAGAATCTCTAAATATATATCAGGAGCACTAGACCAAACGCAGCTGCAATATTCAAAGAAAGGACGAAACTAATAAACATGTAAAATTCTGGTAAGAAAAAATTGTCTCTTGCAAATTTCAGAACCGGTTGAATTAAAAAAATAGTGCTAATCTGGAGATGTATCATGGGAATAGCAATACATAGACTGGCGATAGACTTGCGACTTTGTATTTGTGGGAAAAGAGATACAAAATGGTGGATTTCGTACCGAGAAAACGGCATTAATTATATTGACCTTCGTCAAGGTTATAAAGTAAGGGTTAAGCAACTTCAGACCGGATATAGCAGAAATACTCAATTGTTTTTTGTTTTTAACCTTACAGCTCGTAAAGGTCTAAACTTGTGAGACTAAAGAATAACGCTCATTTGAACGTTTACCATGCACGGGTTGGTTAGCACAGGATCGCAACGTTGAAAAGCTGCGGAAATGAGAAAACACTTACCCCAACAAGTGACTTTGAAATGAAAAGGTGCTTTTAATTAACCTGTATTTTGGATTAAGTTTTCAGACGTATTCCTTGAAGTAAATTTATATTTTTGTTTCTCTTGCGGATCGGGCGAGTATATGCTGCTAAGGTTTTGAAATAAAATGCTGTATCCTTTATTGCTCAAATCATTCAAACGTTTGCATTCATTCTATTGTTATAGGCTCAACTTTTTTGTAGGTCAATTTTGGTTAAAATCCTCCGATCTATGTTCTGTTTAGTTTTCAAACTTCGCAATAAAATTCCGACCACTACGAATTACGTTCTTACGTTATTCATCAAAACGACCAGACAGACTGAACAAAGATGAAACTTTGCTGTGAGAATTCTTGCTGGGTTCTGTGGCTCTGAGTCCCGTAATTGGGTGTTAAAGTCTCGTGATAATATCAATAAGAGAACGGAAGTCCGTTTACACTTTCTATAAGAGGTGTTAATCGTTTAAACTTCTGGTCGGACGTTCGTTAACTATTACTTTGTCTCCGCGTAGAATAGATATTTCGGCCATTGGCTTCCATAATGTTTTGCGTTCTCATTTCTTGTATTATTTGTTTTTTTACAAAGTCAAATGTTTAGCTTCTTTTAATCTACAATATTTTTGTTTTATTATTTAAAACTTTTTTCCTCGGGAACTAGCGAGTCGTTTTTACTTTCCGCACGGGCTCTGCTATTCTTAGATTAGTTGTTTCAATTCGGATAATAATTTTCTCCTTTTTTCAAGCCGCAGGGAGGCTCGTTTCTGCTTTATATTTCTAACCACAACCTGTGATATGTTATTAACGGAACTATATCTTATAGTTAAACTGTAGTTAAGCAATGTCTAAGGGAGCCCGGTCGGTACTTAGATGAGATTCCGCTTGGAAACACATCAATCTCCTACCATCTGAAATATATTTCGGTTTTGAATAACCCATACTGGGTAGATAAGCCGTAAAAAGTAAATCAAACAACCAATATAAGAGGGAAAATTAAAAATGATATGCATTCTTGTCTAGAGATTAGTTTTGGCGAAAATATATTTTACTTACTCTTCTATTTCATATTCGCAAGATCGAGCTTTTTGATAGGAATTGGTGTGTGGTTTGTCTCTACAAACTTCCCTTAATACAGACAGTACACAGCTGATATAATCTGATATATCCAGTCGTCAGCATAATATATGAATTGCCATCATAATTTTACAAGAAGTGATTGTGATATAGGATATATGAACTGCAATTTTTCGATTTGGTTTGGTTTACTTGTTTTCTTTAAGGTTATATCAACACCACTATAGGTTATTTCATGTTACTATTGTATATATACAGTCTATTTTCTACTATAGTATATCTACTATTCATTTTCTACTATGGTATTATATTTACCACCTGTTGGAAGAATGAAACCTGTTAGGGTTAGAGTTAAAGGCAGTGAACTGGTTATGTATTAGAAATCATTAAAAAAAATTGTAAAAATCTTTTTAAAAAATCATCAAATAGTGATTTTAATATTTGTAATCGTATCTGATGTAATTTACAACAAAAACGTATGCAGGTTATCGTTTTTCCTGAGAATTTTCCAGCAATAATGAATGCAAAGTCATTTACGGTAGGTCGCAAATGACTCGGTAGATATATTTTAGTAGCAACTGTTATTTAATGCCGAAATCTAAATAATTTATACACAGTTTTATACTTTCTCGGTTAACGTATGTTTTAGAGATATATAGTTCGTAGATGATCTCTTGTAGGTGTTATATGTTTTAGTATAAATCTTTTTCTTTAAGGCAGCACGTTATATGGACGGTTTCAGTATTTTCAAATATTTTTCTCGTGTTACATTCCTTGCACTATTAATGTCGTACAGGAGCTAAGTGAGCAAATTCAATTAAAATGTATTTCACAGCTTAGCATTTTGTACAAGTTGCTTGATCTTTATTCTTCAGCAAATATGAATGAATGAGGTATGTGTCGTCGATCGTGTGTTACTTCGTCTTTTCAATACATTTGTATCCATTCATCTAGGATTGGTTTGATTGTAAGACTTTACTATTTGTGTTGTGGGTCTAGCGCATTTCTGTACAATATAACCGTTTGTTTCGATTTTCAGATCCTTATGAGGGATCTTGAAATTATTATCAGGGGGTTTCGTTTTGAGATGATTTTGCAGCTGAATCTGTTTGGTCATTCCCTCTAATTTCTATGTTGCTTGAGATCCAGCATTTCTTTAGCGTTGGATAACTGAAATGTTTGCTTGTTTAACTTGGAGAATAAGTAGAATTTGCTGAAATGCAGCGAAATCGAAAGGACTTATTTCTAACTACTGGGAAATGGTTTTCGTTGAATACCTTGTCCGCTTTTATATTCACAATATTAATGCTCAGCAAAAATATTTGATTTATTTCTGGCACGAATGTTTGTGTCTCGTTGTATAAAAGGCTGGGTTCTTTCATAGGGTTAAAGGTGGCAGTTTTCAAACCCGAACTCTAAATATGACTCTTTGATTTCCCGTCGCATTACTGAACTGGAAAAATTCAGCAGAAATACTATAAATAACAATTTCCTGATAGAGTGGCGAACCCATTTCTGTGCCAAATTGTCAGTTGAAAGTAAATGACCGTTTTTGGCTAAACTTTAAAGCTTCCTTTTCAAACGAAATTCTAAGCAGAGGTCGGCAAATACTTTGTGCCCTTACCCCATCAGAGCTATTTCTAGTTACGTCCTTACCATTAAACTTGACATATATTCATATAGTCAAGTAACATTTCCTGAGATAAATTGTAATTTATATAGCTTTGAAAGGACAAGTATGGCTTTGAATATTACATTAACCTGAATTTCATGGATGAAGTGTCATCATTTTACACCTTATTTATATTCGGACCCAATTTCTTCAAATTCATTGGTAGTTCTCCAGCCATATACGGGTTTCTTTAGATGTCGTCTTGTTATTTAGTACACCTCACTTACTGTTCGACAGTGAGTCTAAATCCGTACCGTTTATCGAACTTGCAATTACTGTCAACATTTTCACAAACTAACGGTTTTAACCGCAAGACCATTGCTTCTCAATCTATCTGATATGGTGGACTGACATTTTTTTCTCAATGTGTCATGTCCCCGTAATATTTCTTGGTAATATTAATTTATACCGAAAACGATATATATATATATATATATATATATATATATATATATATATATATATATATATATAATAAAAGTTGAGTATTTTTTATCTTCCACTTATTTTTGCAAAAAATAATTCAGTATCAAAAGCTCTCAGTCAGTTATGTGTCATACACGCTTAGGCGATCATGTATCTTTCGATACATGACTGACGAGGGATATTTTTCCCACATAGTTTGCTATTGCTTTCTGCTGTAGACCAGATGTCATCCAATGCTATAGAACTTTGTCTGTCCTGCTATTTTCCCATAGCTGGGGGATAACAGGATTCATACCTTAGCTCGAAAGTGAATGTAATAGATTCGACTGGAATTCGAACTCGGTTCTCCGATTTCTCAATCCGAGCCGCTGTCCATTACTCCACCGAAATCAATAAAAAGAAATCAAATCATATAAACAAAAATTATATAACCTTAATCTTTACAAATGATTCCTTAGCATGGCCTGGATACTGGCCGGGTACCGGTAGCTGTTGGTTCACGTAACGGCATCGGTTCGCGGACCACCACTTAAAGTAGCACTGCGCCAGACTATTTATCTGTCGTGGAATCTTGAACCTAGAAGGTAGGACATTAAACCTAATGTTCCTCTTCCTAGTCACCTGATGAGGCTGCTTCTGCCGCATTGACGCTTGGCAATATTCACCAAGGTGTGTCGGTTCTTACTGCTGATGCCGTTGACAATTTCTCATCATCCCCCTTCATCGATGATTCCCATGCGGTATCAATTCCTTTCCTAGAGACGCATAGTAGAAATTATCTTATGATAGCAATAAAGATGGAGACATTATTGAGAAAGTAAAAATATGTTTCTATAGAAATATACACTTGAACATGTGTCGGGGACACGACTAACAGGTCAGGTCAATCAAACAAGGAAAATGGATAACGGCTCGTATTGAGGAATCGGAGAGCCGAGTTCGAATTCCAGTCGAATCCGTTACATTCACTTACGAGCTAATACCCTTCGGAAAGGTTTGAATCATCTCCTTCTTCTTCTCCACCCCAGCTATGGGTAAATAGTAGGAAAGACTATATGACCAGTTGCCATCCAAGGCTTCTATAGCCTTGGATGGCAACTGGTCGACCGCAGAAAGAAATGGCAAACTACTGCGGAAAAAATGCCTCGTCAGTCATGTATCGAAATATATATGATCGCCTAAGCGTGTATCGCGCTTGGCACATAGCTGACAATGGATAGTGACTAGGATTGAAGAATCGGAGAGCCGAGTTCGAATTCCAATCAAATCCATTACATTCACTTACGTGCTAATACCCTTCGGAAAGGTATGGATCCTCTTCTTCTCCAGGACAGACCGGGTTCTATAGCCTTGGATGGCAATTGGTCTACGGCAGAAAGAAATGGCAACCTACTGCGGGAAAATTCTGCATTGTCAGTCATGTATCGAAAGATATATGATCGACTAAGCGTGTATCACGCATAGCATTAAAGAAGAACCTGTGAATTATATAAAAAAGGCTTCGGTTTGTTTGGGAGGCATGTTCCCATTTTAAATTCATTTTGTTTATATCCGTTTACATATTCGTTAACCTGATTAATTTCGATTTATCCCACCCAGAGTAAATTAACCCATTTGCAGACCAGTGTTTCTCAACCTTTATTTTTATTTTAGTGTGCACTTGTAGAATAACTAGAACTCTGGCGCCTACTTTAAATTTGTTAAGGAGAAAATTGTCATAATTTTTGAAAATATGAAATCTGGGTTTAGCATTCCCAAAGAAGATTAGCGGTACAGTTTTCATTTAAAGCGATTTATGCAGAATCTGTTTTTTTAGAGAGGCCGATAATGACTGATTTAAAACCCTTGAGTAACGTAAAATGGAAAAGGATTATACATTCCTTCTTAACGATTAAGGAATTTAGCATCCAGTTTAAAATATCATATGACAAAGACTTGTGTTAGACATGGGAACCACGTCTTTGGTGCTTTTTAAAAATAAAGATTATATTCATTATTTACATTATTCGGACTATTGTCCTCAGCTTTGTCGCCATATTTATTACAACTCTCCGGCCTTCTTCAGATGGTTGGAATGTCGATCTGAACTTTTCATGTCGCTCACTGGGGTAGACTGTTCTAGTTCCACGTGCCATGTTTAATTATCAGTCATCAGTTATCTCCTGTTAATTTCCCTCTGAAAATTCTTCACTGCCTTAGCCAGCTATTGAACTCACACTCTTTGGATCCTGTCACTGGATCTAACTAACGCCTTTATCCACTGTGCCAATAAAGCGTTCAGTTCGACATTCCAACCATCTGAAGAATGCCAGAGCGTACAACGGCCGAAACTTTGTAATAAATATGGCGACAAAGATGAGGACAATAGTCCGAATAATGTAAATAATGTACATAATACCTCATCTCAGAAATATAGACCGATATTGGAAGATTATATTTTTAAATATAAAAATAATTTGTAAATTACTCACCCTTACTTGGGACACACCTGGCTACATTTCAAGGCGCTTTCCTGTCCCTAGATGCTCCAGTTGAGAAATGCTTCATTAGACATTTGTAAATACGTTAGGCTTATATATAAAAAAACACCATCCTTATTAGAGTTTGACTAATTTTACCCATGGACAATCCACAATATTTGAACAAATCTAAGCCATAATATAATATCTTTGTTCTTCATTTTCCATTTGATAAAACATTCCTTTCATTATTATTAATCTTTCATTTTTCTGCAATGTTTTTTTTTATCGAAATCTTATAAAAATATGGTTTATTTCAATATACGAAATAAGGAATGCAGATTAGATTTCGGCTTACTCGAACAATTGTTGGTCTTACAGACATATCACACTGAAACATCGGTCCCCGTGCGATCACCGAAGTTCAGCAACGTTGAGCCTGGTCAATACCGAGATGGTTTACCGCTTGTGAATACAAGGTGGTGCAATCTTGGAATTGCGGATGGTGTGATGAATAACGGCTCGGAATTATTAATCGGAGAGCCAAGTTTGAAATCCAGTTGGGTTCTTTATATTCCCTTACGCGCAAATATCCTTGTGAACGATATAAAACCCTCTCCTCTCTTCCCAGTTATGGTTTAATTACGAAGACTAAAACAAAAAAAAATATTCCAATCTAAAATATTTTATGTTTTTAAGTAACCTGTGATAGGTTGATAAATCAATTACAAACGAATCGGTCAACTGATCGATCTATTCTGTCATTTTTATAATTAAAGATGTTAATATAGATGAGGAGGTATTGTAGAGTAATGGATAGCTACCCAGATTGAGGAATCGGAGAGCTGAGTTCGAATTCCAATCAAATCCATTACATTCACTTACGTGCTAATACCCTTCGGAAAGGTATGGATCCTCTTCTTCTCCAGGACAGACCAGATTCTATAGCCTTGGATGGCAACTGGTCTACCGCTGAAAGAAATGGCAACCTACTGCGGAAAAAAAATCTGCCTCTTCAGTCATGTAACGAAAGATACATGATTGCTTAAGCGTGTCTCCCGCAGTGCAAATAATGAACTGATTGGATAGAGATTAGGATTGAGGAATCGGAGAGCCGGGTTCGAATTCCAATCGAATTTATTACATTCACTTACTTGCTAATACCCTTCGGAAAGGTATGAATCCTCTTCTTCTCAGCCCAGCTATGGGTAAATAGCACGACAGACTGGGTTCTTTAGCCTTGGCAACTGTTTTACCACAGAAAGAAATGGCAACCTACTGCGGAAAAAAAATCTGCCTCGTCAGTCATGTATCGAAAGATACATTAATGTCTAAGTGTGTATCACACATGGCTAATAACTGATATAATAATATTATTGATAGATATATTTATTACTTTTAGTTGATATGGGAATTTATATATGTTTATTGAAATGTTATTTTGATAACGCTGTATCATGTTCGTACCTGCTGAATAAGTGTATACTTGTTCACAAGCGGATCTGTGGTTAGAATTTAGTACATTTAGATGAAAGCAAAACTTGATTAACCAAAGGCTATATCCACAGCACCAACTCATCGAATGACTTCAGTTGGTCGTTTTTGAATTATTTAAGGCTAATACAATTCCAAATCAGGTGAACGCTTATTGACTAAATATTTACCCATCCTCGAATCAAGTAAATACTTATAGACTCAAATATAAACGGCCAATATTCACCAGTTTCCAAACAACGTAAATCTTTCTAGTCACAAATATAAACGGTCAGTCCTCGAATCAAGTAATCATGTATAGACACAAATAAAAACTACCAATATTTACTTATACTTGAACTAAATGGAACACTTCAGCGTGGAGTAATGGTCAGCAATTTGTATTCAGTTATGTGCTATGCGTGATACACGCTTAGGCGATAATGTATCTTTCGATGGCAGTTTTTTTCCCCCGAGTAGGTCGCCATTTATTTCTGCCATAGAACAGTTTCTATCCTAGGACTGTCCTGCTATTTACCCATAACTGGGGATGAAGAAGAGGATTCATGCCTTTCCCAAGGGTATTACTATGTAACTGAAAGTAAAGGATTCGACTGGAATTCGAATTTGTATCCGATTCCTCCATCTGAGCCATAATCCATTACTCCACCCCGACTCCTCATCAAGTATTAACGGAACATAGTCTTTCTGTAGGATACCTCCTCATTTGTTCGTACGCAATTAATTGTGCTTGTAGGATTTTACAAGAATCCAGAATATTGAATTTCTCATGCCGAAATCTATCCCTTTTTGATTTAAGTTCATAAAAATTTACTTGGTTCACGCATAATGATTTGCTAAGCATGGCTTAGATGTAACCGGAAGTAGGTAGCATCCGATGAAGATAGAAATGAATTTCTACTTCTAGATCAATAACGACAGAGTAGTGAGTTCAATTCTTATTGAATGCTTTATACTTTTGGCCTGATGCCACATAAAAGCTACTTTTAGTAATTCGCTATATCTAGGTGTCACGAAGTGCTGTAATGGTTTACAAGCTTATCTCGCTAGATCAGTTACGAATGAATTGTGAGTTCGATCCTCGCTAGGTGCTCCATACGCTTAATAAATTGTATAAACAATATTTCCATATATTTGAACCAAGTGAGATACTTCGGCATGACGTAATGTTTAGCAAGTTTGTTCCACTAGATCAATTATGACAGAGCAGTGAGTTCAATTTTCAGAGAGTGCTGTAAACTTTCGGCCTTGTAGCACATCTAAGCTACACTTAATAAATCGTAATAATGTCATTTTTGCCGCAGTGTAATGGTTAGCAAGCCTGTCTCTAAATCAATTGGTAGTGAGTTCGATCCTCGTTGGATGCTACTTACTTCTGGCCACATCTAAGTCATGCTTAGCAAATAATTATGCTTGAATCAAGTAAATCTTTATTAACTTAAATTAAAAAGTGAAGTATTGGCGGAACACAGTCTTTCCGTACCTCCTCATTTGTTCGTACGCAATTAATTGTGTTTTTTAGGATTTTACAAAAATTGCAGATTACTGAATTTCCCATGTCGAAATATTCTGGATTTTTTTTTAATAAAATCCTACAAACACAATTAATTGCATACGAACAAACGAGGAGGTACGGAAAGACTGTGTTCCGCCAATACTTCAATATTTACTTAACCCTACTGTCTTGAAACTCCCGATAATTCTTGATGTTTCTCTGAAATCGATCACCTACCCCGGGTATCTTCTTTAACTGACTGTATGCTCTGTTTGCAAATAAACTACGTGCTAATGTTTATTTCTCAAGGTAGACGTTTGTAGAGATTTCTTTGGGTACTGAGTCATGTGACATCGCATCCTGTTTGGCTGTGTTTAACTTTTAATCCATTCGACAGATTAGCGGATAACGTCAAGCAGATGTTTCTGTTGAATTCCGACTTCGGCTAGATGGCTTTCTTTTTTAATTTACTCTTTTATGTAAATAAGTGAAAAAATTTTGAGGGAGTGAAAAATAATCACCCGTAAATTTCCCTAACAGGTTTGCTGTCTGCCTACGAACACTTTGCAGTCAGACGTCAGTCAAATAAATAATAAAGTTTCAGATATTTGTTTCATATAGTCTATTTTGATGTTAAAAAAATAGTGAAAAAGGTACGATTAGTAATAACAACACTATATTTTAATGAAATTAATTAAAATTATTTATCTTGATTAAAAAAAAAGGTAAATGTTGTTAAAAAATTTGGAAATTTGAACAAAACGATTAATCTTTTCGTCTGTCATCAAATTGCTAACACGTGTAAAGTCAATCGACGTCTACAGATACCCTGATCTATCCCCTAACCCTCTCTTCATCCTTTCCTCTATCACTCCTATTTGCTCTCACTCCAACTCACTATAACCCCTTGCATGCTAGTGGCTTCCGGCCTTGTTTGGGGTTTAATGCTTAAAAAAAAGAGAGATTTTGCAACACTGTTAACATATCTAACGCTTTCTTTTACTTTTCAGTTTTGTTTGATCGTAAATAACGTTGTAATTTTTTTTAAGCGTTTCACCCCAAGCAAGGCGGGAAGCCACTAGCATGCAAGGGGTTAAAGTGATAAGAGAAAGGATGAAGAGAAGGATAGGGGATAGATGAAGGCATCTGGAGACGTCGATTGGCATTAAATTTGAATAGTAGGAGATTATAGCTATCAGGGAAACAGGAAGAGGAGAGGGAATTCCACAGGCGAGAGGTGCGAGGCATGAAGCTATTGGAGTAGAAGAGGCGGCTACATTTAGCAGTTTCGACAGTGAAAGGGTGTGAGCGAGATGCCAGCCTAGTAGAACGCTTAAATTCATGAAAATCACAATATAATCACAGAAATTCGAAAACCATCTTTTCAAAATGCGAAATTTTTTTTCTTGTAAAACTAAATGACAAAACGCAATGAGGTCAGTATCGTGAAATTTTATTTTATCCAATATTTATCCAAATTTTATTTTATCCAATAGAAAATCGTTGCCGACAGCCCGTAAATGATGGAGTGAGTACAGTGAAGGAAAGAAATTCCGCATCTGCGCGCTACTAAGCCAAAAACTTCATTGAAGAACTAGTTTTTTATTTAACTGGAAGTCTCGCCATTTTGTTAGCTGCTTATAACTCAATTCAGAGACCAATTGATAGACCCCGCCACATTCTTTTCCTCTTTTCTTGAGGACTTATGACCGTCAAGTGACTCTGCAGAATATACCAAATTTCAGAAATATATTTCCAACAACCAGTATGTCTATTTATTAAAATTTGTCTGTCCCTCTCCAAATTTTAAAAGAGAGAAAGAGAGACACCTGAGATATTTACTGCTTTTGTTTTTAATTTTCAGCTTTGCCTGAGAATAAATAACGTTGTAAAATCGTTACATAGAAAAAAAAAAAGAAAAATCAAGTCTTCATAAAATAATGTCCATGCAGTTCGATAACTTTCTACGTTTATTATATTCATGAAAATAGCATTAGACCTTCTTTCAACAATGACATTTCTCAGAATCGAGAAATATGCATTTAAAAAAATAATATTTTCCGATGGTGTTCATGTATATAATACAGTGTCTCCCTAAAGTCTGAACACATTGAATTGAATATTTTCACGAACTTTTCAACATTTTATTGCATTGGAATATTTTACAAATAACATCTTCAATATGATTTCCATCGTTTGCGATGCAAAGTTTGATGCGCTTTGCACGATTCATGTAAACCCGATGCAATAAATCTACAGTACCGTCATTTTTAGCAAATTCACTTTTTATGCATTTAATTAAATGTGTTGCATTTGCGATTTTTATTGAGTACAGCTTCTCCTTTAGTATACCCCAGAAAAAATTCATTTCTTTATTCTTTCCACAAAACTATGTTTAATATGTGAAGGTAAAAAAAATATAGTTAATGGAATTTATTATATAGTCAGACTTTTGGGACACCCAGTATATATATATATATATATATATATATATATATATATATATATATATATATATATATATATATATATATATATATATATCTGTAGCATAGTAGTTATTGGTGCATTAGCGAGATCATTCTTTTCCCTATCTATCTATCTATCTATCTATCTATCTATCTATCTATCTATCTATGACTTTATATATTCTGCCTCTCTTTTTCTATATAATGCTGTTTTATCTATCTCAGATTATTCATATCTATCAAGAGATTGATAGAGACAGTAAAATTCGTAAAATCCTACAAATACAATTAATTGCATACGAACTAATGACGAGGTATCGTAGAGAAAGTCTATGTTCCGTAAATACTTCACATTTATTTGCCCCTCCAGTCTTGAACATCCCGCTAATGAGATTTCCTATGTGTCCAGACTTTAGGGACTCCTTGTATAAATAGTGTGTCAAGTCGACCACTTAGTTCTTAAAAAATTCCGTACTTCAAATCTGAAACTAGGATTAAATCAATGTCAACTGCGGACGACTTATATTGTTGTGTTCTCAATTCGTATTGCGACACAGTTATTAAAAAAGTAACCGGTTTCAAATTTAATAATTTGTAAATACATTTGTCAATAAAAATAATCAAGGTTTGATTTGTTCTTTTGAACATGGCCACACTTATATGGTAGGAAATCGAAATGATTCGATTATGGAAAACGTAGGAAGCGGAGGTCTAATAAATATTAATATACAAAAGATATTCCCCTCAAATGTTATTCTTATTTTATACTAGAGAAGTAGTTATCTCCCCTGGTACTAGTGAAACCACTAACCTTCAATTTTTACTGAAATGAGCATGGTTGTGTCGCAGAGCTGGAATCCGTGCACCGAGCCTTATGACATAATATTAAAACGAACCGATAATATATTTTAACCTCTCTTTTATCTACCTCTCCACCACAATAGAATATGACACAACATTGTTTTGAATGTTGTCTACTCATTCGCGTACATATGGGCCAATGACTTGGGAGGTTTCCAGACAGATGAAAACCATGACGCTACAAAAGGTACTGGACTTGATGAAATTCCTGTCTTTGTTTTTTCATGAAGCTTACCCCAGAGTTATCGCCAATCTTGGCAAAGTTGTTTAACCGTTACCTGAAGAAGAAACTTCTTCCCAACCCCATGGAAAGTGTCAGTTGTATGTGCTATCTAAAAGAATTCGGGAGAGCACTCACCCAATTAACAATATCCCCCTATCCGGTTCCCTTGTGCCATCCACAAACCTTTAGTATTATGATTGATAAGCTGTTCACTTCCTGAAAAAAAAACAACCTACTGAGCGGAAATTACTATGGCATTCGCGTCTCTTGTTATTATTAGACACATCAGAAACGATTATGACTCTCCACCCCTTCTATTCCTTGCATATAAGTTCCTTCCCTCTGTCACCTCCCCCAGTCCACGTTTTGTCATCCACTTGCTTAAGCCCTCTAGGTATGTCATGCGTTGTTTTCTCTTGTCTCTCTTAACCCTCTATTCGACCCGTGAATATCAGATTCTCCAGGTCCTCCTTCCAAATTATGTGTCCCAGAAACTTCAGCTGCCTCTTCCTGATGATAAGTATATGCCTCCTCCTTGTTTACATCCTCTCTAAGACCTCATCTTTGCTCACACGCTCGATCCATGATATCCTTAACCGTAAAGAAGGACAGATGTCACGTAACAGCTCAGTATTATTTTCTTTGTTACCAAAGAAATCCTCCTGTCTCGCAATACTCTGCCCAGCATTTGGAATGCGTCTTTGGTCATCCCAATACTTCTATGCATCTCAGTATCGCACTTACCATCCTCTGTCAAAACGCTTCCCAAATATTTAAACTTCCGCACCTGCTTGTTTCTAGTGTCCCCGACATGCAAATCGCATTTTCGGCTCATCCATTTACTGATGACCATGCATTCTGTCTTCTTGTAGCTTATGCTTTGTGGCACTATTTAGCTACGGTGGTTAATTGATTAATTAATTAATCACAGAAATTAATAACGGGAATTACTTAAAGCGAGAAGATAGATCGAAAGACATACTGAGCGATATTATTTGTTTCTTTTTACAAACAAAGAATGGGTAAAAGTTTTTTTTTATTTGCGATGCAAGATATAATTATTTTCCTTTCTCGCAAGAAAATGGAAAGTTGTAAGGAAGACAGATCTCGGATCTGTCAACATTAATTAATGTCCTGATAAGAGAAACGGTCTTGACCACATGCATAACTGACACTCGAAATTTCGAATGTCCGTCATCTGCGTGTGGAAAAAGGGGGTCAACGGAATTCGGTTAACAAGAAAGATGGAATTAAGCGAAACAGAAACATTGGTATGGACGGCGAGCTGTACTCGGCAAAGATTTCCTTCGCCAGAAAAGGCCACCTGGACAGTTGAAACGAGAAAAAACAAAAAGATTTGCTCGTCAAGTGAGAAAAGCCACCCAGTTAAATGTTGACTGCAATAGTTAAAGTATCAGCAATAAATGCGCTAGACAATTACCAGGTGTCTAAAGTAAGATAAAAGAATTTAACGATCACACTCTGTGAGGTCTAAAATATTTTGACCGATAACGGAGAAAAATTCCGAGGAAGATAATTCCTTTTCTTTCCCCTCGGAGTGTCAATGTAAGCTAACACCAGCCTAGACATACCCACAGCAGATCACTTGGCCCCAAAGAGGGTAGCATGAAGTGATAGACAGAGGTGAAAAATATGGTAAAGAAGTGAAACTTGTTGACGCCCACGAGGAGGTTGGTGTGAGGTACCAATGTGAGGAAGGATAAGCCTAGGGGGATAATTCTCCTCCTACCTCTCCTCACGGGAGGTGAAGATATGAGAAGGAATAGAATTGTTGTTGACGCTCCTCGGAGGGTTTGGTATGAGGTACCGGTATGAAGAGAAAGAGTTTTAGGAGTGTAATTTTCCTCCAACCTCTCCTCACGAAAGGGGACAAACTCCTCTAAACAAAGAGCGATAGATTTCCAAAAATGGAAAGTGATACATTTTCCTGTCCGAAAACAAAGAAAATCCTTATTGGGGATTTGAAATTATCGAAGAACCAAGACCGTGTCTGGACCCACACCGGGTTTTGGTCGACTTCCATATAAACGAACGTCTCCGGGTGTTCAGTCAGTTAGTTCGAGTTCGAGTCAAGAGTCAAGTGTTGTCAGTTACGAGTTGAGAGTTAGAGAATAACGCCTCCCAGCAGGTGACCGCACGAATTTCACGCCTTTTCACTTAGACTTTTAACTAAGAACAGTTCAGTGAAGTCCGACTTACATTTTCCACCAAAGCCAGATTTAACAGACATTGATTGACGATACCAAAAGCCGTTTATTAAAACACAACTTAAGATACCAAAACTCGCTAAGAAACGCAAAAGTGCCGCAATCCATAGACGTGGGCTGGGAAAGTGAGACGCACTCCTGTATCCAACAAACAGATAGAAAGTAAATTGTTCTCCCTTAACAACATTTGAGCTCCTTGAATTGTTACTTTATTTTTCTTCTACACTCATTTGTGCAGCATCACCTTTGACCCGGATTCGGTTCGCACTACGGCCAGACGCCTGATTGATCTCGTCAACCTAAGATCAAATTACAACGTGGGTAGGTTGGACCGAGATCAAAGTAGTTGCTTCGGTAACCAGATGTTGGAGGCGAGCTGATGACGACAAGGCTGATGCCATATCTAACCAGACATCAACCGCGACCAAGACAAGAGTTAGAATCTCACTTCCGATGCCGTGGTAACCAGCATGGTTAGAGTGTCACATCTGTCGTCGCGATCAGGACTTCAACGGGTATCCCAGGGTTAGACTGACTCACATACGGTGTCGTGATTGCACGATCACACCATCCACTCGAGGCCAGTGTCTCAAGTGGCGCTGCGACCAGGACAGGACCCTGGAAAAGCAGCTGCCATATATAGGACGTCACACTTAGTCTCTTCTCACTCTCCATCGCTACCTTCTGTGGGAGATTTTGTAATTTCTTTTCCGTGTCTACTATCAGTACTGTGACATCTGCGTATCTTAATTAAGATTGTGTCCGCCAATGCTAAATCCCGGTAGGGTTTCCAATTCTCTCAGAATTGTCTCGGTGCATAGGTTGAACAGGTCGGGTAAGAAGACGCATCCTTGCCTTACGCCCCTTTCTATTTTAGTATATTCACTGAACTCGTTCCCTATGCGTATGCATGCTGTTTGCTTCCAGTTTTGGCTATTTATTATTCTTTTCCGAATATATCGAGGTTCCTGAGCAGTTCCAGCAGAGTGACCAAATTCTTCCTATCAGGTAGGTGTATCAAAGTCATTGTTAATATATGTCATGATATACAACAGTGTTCTCTCACCCTTCATACTGACGATCGGCCTTTAGCAAGATTTTTAGCAAGCATACATGCAGACGATACCACGGTTTATGCAAGGATATTTCAAATTAAATATAAAATGAATTTCTTAAACATTTAATGCTTAAACATTAATTATTCGGCTGCTTTCATTTTTACTTTACAAAATGTTAGCGAAATATTTGTCACATTTACGACTGTACTATTGAAAATAACATGTTCACATTTGTATATATTATTTTAAAAGTAACATTTTATATAGCTCGGCGTGTCTAAAATTATTTTTCCAGTTATTTATAAGTTTGATATTTTTTAAATATTGTATGGTCTTTTATTTACTTAATATTGTAAAAAGCATGGAAAGTTATGTTATCCGAATTGGTCATTTTTATCTTGGAAATTTCCTTATGGAAACACAAGTGTCGCGTTTGAACACAACGCGATGTGTTTGTTTAGTTTTATTTTATTT
>OZ038486.1:20719733-20722233 GCA_964036315.1 Acanthosepion esculentum | reverse complement strand
GCGCGTTTCATCGGCAAAGAAAATTATGGACTCAGTTTTTTTTTAGATGCGAACAGTATTATTTTTCCTGATTCAAAAGGGTCACACCATCAATTGAAAGTACTATGATTACTTGCTGAGGCAGTTATGTAAGACTATCAAAATCAAACACCCAGGAAATCTTAAGAAAAAGTCTTATTTCATCGGGACAATTTTCGAGTACATAAGTCCGTGATTTCAATGGACGCTGTAGCGTGTCTGTGGCTTTGAACTGGTAGGTCACCCACCCTTTCTCCTGATTTGGTTCTGTCTGACTATCATCTGTTCCCCAACATAAAAAAACAATTGGCTGAGAACAAGTATCACAGTGATGATGACGTCATATCTGCTGTTGATGAATTTCTGATCAACGGGATGAAAGCATCTTCACCAATGAAATCAAGGCAGTGTAACCCCGACGGGAGAAGTTTGTAGACCGTAAGGGGGCTATGCTGAAGAAAAATTATAATTTGCTCATATTCCATGAGAGTATCCTGGTCTGCCTATGGAATTTTCAGCCGATCCTCGTAGTAGTGTAGCGGATTGGGATTTGTTTCTTTCAATGTAGCAGATTTTGATATATTTTAACTTATTGTCTTCAATGTAGCAGATATTGATTTATTTTAACTTATTTTCTTCAATGTAGCAGATATTGATATATTTTAACTTATTTTCTTCAATGTAGCAGATATTGATATATTTTAACTTATTTTCTTCAATGTAGCAGATTTTGATATATTTTAACTTATTTTCTTCAATGTAGCAGATATTGATATATTTTAACTTATTTTCTTCAATGTAGCAGATATTGATATATTTTAACTTATTGTCTTCAATGTAGCAGATTTTGATTTATTTTAACTTATTTTCTTCAATGTAGCAGATTTTAATTTATTTTAACTTATTTTCTTCAATGTAGCAGATTTTGATATATTTTAACTTATTTTCTTCAATGTAGCAGATATTGATATATTTTAACTTATTTTCTTCAATGTAGCAGATATTGATATATTTTAACTTATTTTCTTCAATGTAGCAGATTTTGATATATTTTAACTTATGTTCTTTAATGTAGCAGATTTTGATATATTTTAACTTATTTTCTTCAATGTAGCAGATTTTGATTTATTTTGAATTATTTTCTTCCGGGAAGCAAATTTTATTCTATTTTCTTCAGCGTTGCAGATTTTGATCTGCTTTCTTCAGTGTAGCAGATAACGGTGATAGTGAAGATTTTAAGCTATGAAAACTCGGATACATTTATTTTGTTTACTGAATAACTAGCGTGAAAATAGGCAAAATATCGCTATATTGAAGAAATTGCATGGAAATTGAAAATTATTTAATATAAGAATTATTTTGAAACGATTTTAAAATTCTAAATAATAAAAATATTGCAGTTAAATATATAATTAATGTATTTACTGAATTAACAGTATCAAAATAAACATACATTTGCTACATTGAAGAAATTATAAGATAAATAATTAAAATAAGTTAATATTAAGTAAGAACCAGAAAATTGTTCGATATTCAAAATAGTGAAAATATTGCACGTAAATTGATAATACATGCTTAATGAATAATTGGCATGAAAATAAAGAAAAAATTGCGACACTAAGAAATTGCCGAAAACGAGATCTAGATTTGGAATAATTATATCCCGAAAAGAATATTTAAAATAAAACAAAAATCATTTTTGATATGTTTCAGATTCAATTTACAGTAAACTCATAAAAATCACTTCAGAAATATAAAAGTGAGATGCTGACGATAATGGAAATTATGCAGTAATATGATTGGATTATCCTAGTATTATGGGGTATCCCAGTATAATCTCTTTTAGCGTTCAGAAAGTATTGGTATAGTGACATGTATCAATTTTCACGTGTAATCTAAAAATTAGAATTTTTGAGTTAAGCACTGAAATGTTAAGCTTTGAAAACTTGGATACGTTTATTTAATTTTAACGTTGATAATGAAAATTATAAGCTTTGAAAACTTGGATAGATTTATTTAATTTTAACGTTTATAGTGAACATTTTAAGCTAGGAAAACTTGAATACGTTTACAAAGAAAATTTTAAGCTTTGAAAACTTCCATACGTTTATTTGATTTTAACGTTGATAATGAAAATGTTAAACTTTGAAAACTTGTATACATTTATTTAATTTTAACGTTAACATTTTAAGCTATGAAAACTTGGATACGTTTAGAATGAAAATTTTAAGCTTTGAAAACTTGGATACGTTTATTTAATTTTAATGTTGATAGTTAAAATGTTAAACTTTGAAAACTTGTATACGTTTATTTAATTTTAACGTTAAAATTTTAAAATATGAAAACTTGGATACGTTTAGAATGAAAATTTTAATGTTTGAAAACTTGGATACGTTTAGAATGACAATTTTAAGCTTTGAAAACTTCGATATGTTTATTTAATTTTAACGTTGATAATGAATATTTTACGCTTTGAAAATTT
>OZ038486.1:20684733-20714733 GCA_964036315.1 Acanthosepion esculentum | reverse complement strand
ACTGTAACATAAAATACATATATCACCGCCTCTAGTAATTATATCCACACAAACATGTATATGAACAAAAGCTCAGTATCATCTACCATGGATTCAATTGTGAAAGTAGAATAACATATATTTTTTATTACTTCAGTGCTCCAAAGACAAGAAGATTTGTCGTTAAACAAATCAAATCTTGAGCGGTTATACATTTGCCATCCGGTTATGTCCATTTTAATACCACATGGGTTGACCACCTGTTTATATGTTGTCATATCAACTGGCGTCCAATGAAGGCGCGAGTCTGCACCGGGGGGCTATGACGGTATCCATCCCAAGCCATTCATGTAACACGGAATGCAACCACTATTTTTGTATTATCTGTGGTGAATCCAGTATATACTGTGGTAATCACGGATCAGCTTCCTTGACCTTAAGTTCTATTCAGCCAATTAGTATTTGCTGGTGTTAATCCAGGCTCATTTTGCAGTTTTGAAAGCATTCTTTTGCGCATTTCCCTATCCTTAGCTGAGACTAACTCTAGTACAAAAATAAGACACTTGAAATTATCCGGAGTTAATTCTGTCAACTTAAAGTGGTCACAATGTTTGTTCACGATTGCGGTGTACGTGGATTAATCCTCCTTTTACGAGGTTAAGACATTTCCACCTTTTGTGAAATAGTGACGTCTTTGGACTGAAAAGCACTGTAAGTCATGTAACTGCTTCGTCAAACGTTAACTCATTTGTCTTTTTTGGCAAAATGTAATCCACAAATTTTGTGTATTCCTCTGTTCCTAATTTTCTGAGTAACAGATGTAGCTTCTTTGCTTATGTCCAGTTTTGACAATCGATGTTGTAGATGTCTTCATAACGTCTGAAATAATCTGAAATTTTTATCCTCTTCTAGGGAGTAATTGAATGTTTCTATCGTATTCCACACTGGGTCTTGGGAAAAAGTCGCCGCTCTTTCAATATTTTGTTGTTTGTTACCGGCTACCTTTAATATTAGTTCCTGGAGTTACATTTGTCTTTCTTCATTTTGCATCTGTCTTTCTTGATTTTCTTTCTGCGTTTGTAGTAATTGCTTTTGCCAATTCTCTTCCATTCTTTCTTGGATTTGTAATTGCTGTTCATTTTGTCTTTCTTGGAGTTGTAATTGCTGTTCATTTTGTTTTTCTTGGAATTGCAATTGCTGTTCATTTTGGTATTTTACAAGTTCTACTAAAATACTTTTAAAATCCTCCATGATAAGAGTCTTACAAAAAACTCGATTTTCCGTATTTTAATCCTCGTAAATCTTTGTCACCAAGTTGTTGTGGATACTGGCAAAAAACGGCAATTCTTTTCTTTTGAGTCTCCGAGAAGTGCAAATTCTTGTCGCCCAAGGTGTTGTGGTGAGAAGAGAAAATTTTTTTATTTCCGTGTAGGTCCCAATTTATCGTCACCAAAGTTGTTTTGGTCAGCAAGGGAGAATTTTTTTTCGTTTTACTTCCGTGTGAGTTCGAATTCCTCGTCGCCAAGTTGTTGTGGATTCCGGGATGAAATCCGGTATCAAATAATAACAAACGCCAAGAATGAATATAGGAAAGTAAATGTATTAACGTAATAATACAAACTGCTAATACATGTTAGTAGTTCCAGGAATGCGAGGTTAGTAGACAAATATATAAATATAAAAACTTTGGTATCGACGTATCGCTGTATGACTTCTTACTGAGTCTAAGTGTTCGTGACTGTAACTCTTACCGCTACGTTATTCTACAGACCGACTCAACGTTCCACTACTACTCTTCGGGTATTCACTGGCGGTAGTATATGTATACCCTGGGTGACTCAGTTTGTTTAAAAAGGGGAGATCCCTGAACATACACATATACATAAAAAATACGGGGTATTTTTCAGAAGAAAAATACTCATCGTAAAATTCTGAATCCAAAAATATACCAAAAAAAAGGCTTACTCTTTATCACTCCACACACATCAGTCGAATATAAATATATAAATATGTAGCAGAATGACTGAAAATTAGAGAGATATGACCAGTTTTTAAAATCTCTAAAACATCCTAAACCCAACACAGATAATTTAATTGTTTTATTTTATTTAAGTCTATAGGGAAAATTTAGTCCAGTTTAAATTTGGATCTACATATGAATAATAGTCAGCTTATCCATGAGTATATAATAAATCATTGGTTGTATTTGAATCCATAGGTAAGCATTGTACGACTTTATACTTGAGTCTGCAAGAATCTATCCATAAATCTATTTGCAATAAATACATTCGACCTTCTATCGGGCTTGTCATCAGGCCGAGAATATTGTAGAGTTTGTTATAGTTTTGAAGAGATTTGTAACAACAGCATTTTCATTATACTTTTGCCTTAAATATCGTCTTTTCTAAATGCTGTGTCCCTTCCGAATATAATCCATTATGGCTTTCGGTAACTAGATTTTCCGTCAACGTCTAGGATTTTTATTGTCTTCTATAATTTTTTTTATTTTTAAGTCAGTGCAGATTGGCTACCATCCGTATGCATAGCCGAAACTGAGTAACAATTCATTCCATAGTTGGAAAAAGAATAGATGGAGTCCTGAATTGCACAAGGGCACTGGCGCGACGAGATGGTAGCCAACTAGAATGAACTTTGAACTCAGTTTGCTTATTCCACGTTCGGTAAAGGTAAAAGTTTCGCTATACGCACGTCCTGATCTATGGAAACATAATTAAAAAATAACAGAAAAAATGGGCTTAAATGATAGACGAATATCTCGCTATAATTATTGTTAGGTAATCCAGATCATTCCTAAGCTTTAATGATAAGGATATCCGAGTTGTTGCCAGAGGGAAGACACATGCCAAATACTTTCGACAATTTCAAATTGTCATCTTCAGGGCACAATTTACTCATACATAGGCAAACACTATGATGAAATATGTGTAGACGGAAAGATATATATATATTTTTAATTATGCTACTTATTGACAGTTGATTAAGTTTTGGAGCGTGTGATGCCGCGACGCTAGAGTTCTTGTTGAAATCGATCAAATGAGAATTGTCTTTGAATTTTAAAAAGTTATAAATCCACGAAATGTTCTTGTTATATGGCTGTATCTGTTACAATGAAATGGACTTAGTATAATCCAATTAGTAGAGTAAAATGTCTTAGTAGCTTTCCAGGAATTTAAGATTCTGATTAAGATTGTTTTGCGGATCTGATGTCGTAAATATATTAGTGCGCAGCGTATATTTTATACAATAAAGAATTAATTTATACAAAGAATTAAATAACAATGTTATTGGCGATATCACTTCGGCAACAGAACTTAATGGGATATCAACTTACTATCAATTCCTTGAATAATAAGTTCCTTATATTCGAGTTGTCAGATGGAACACTCATGCTAAGTACTTCCGTCAATTTCAAATTGTCCCATTCAGGACGCAATATTCCCATACATAGACAAAGAAGATGAAATATGTGTAGACTTAAAGATGTTTTTTGTTTTTTTAAATTATGCTATTTATTCACAGTTGAATATGGTTTGGAGCGTGTGAAGAATATCTGTACTAAATTATGTAAACAAATATTGTTTTGTAAGCTAAATTATATGATTAGCTCTAAATAAATACTCGACGGAACCTGTATGTAAAATGTCTCTCAACATCAATGATTAACAATGGCTTCTAGTGAATGAAGTTTTTGTTTTAAAAAAGACAACCCTTCAACAGATTTTTTAAAATCACAAACAAAAGGCTTTATCAAATAAGAAAAACTACCTCGTTTTGGAACTTTTCAACAAAAGCTTCAACTGTTTTAAAGATAGCACATGTAACAAATCATGAATATAAAGGTACCCTGAGGATGTAAACATTCCGCTCTATTTTAAACAAGTTTTGAAAAGACCCCCCACCACTAATACTCGAAAGGACGATAACTTTTAGATGACTTGACTATTCTAATTTTATTGATAATTTTAAGAAAAAAGAGTTTTATAAATTTCAACTGACATTAGCGCTGACTTTTCGGTCAATGAGTGACATATGATTTCTACAAGTAAACGACTTACTAATCATAATCATTGACAATTTTCTTGTTGTTAATTTTTGTTTCACGCTGTGTCTCATACCATCACTTTTAAAAACATTATTTCGCTATTATAAATCCCCTACATTTCAGCTCACTCTAATTGTGCGTTATAGCTTCCTTGAAGATGTCATTTTCTTTAGTATTTCCATTTTGCTTATATATTTTGCACAAAGTATTCTCAGAATGACTATATCCACAGGTTGCCAAACTGCAGCTCACGAGCGACGTGCAGCTTTTTCGCCTTTAATATGCGCCTCGTGGAAATATGTTGGTAACTGTTTTAAAGAGAGCACATATGACAAATCAGGAAAATAATGGTACCCTGAAGTCAACATTTCGCTCTACTTTAAACAAGTTTTGAAAAGACCCCCCACCACCACTAATACCCGAAAGGACGATAACTTTTAGATGACTTGACTATTCTAATTTTATTGACAATTTTAAGAAAAAATAATTTTATAAATTTCAATTGACATTAACGCTGACTGTTCGGTCTAATGATTTCTACAAAACAACTTACTAATCATAATCATTGACATTTTTCTTGTTTTCTTGTTAATTTTTGTTTCGCGCTGTCTCTCATATCATCAGTTCTATAAACATTATGTCGCTATTATAAATCCCGTATATTTCAGCTGACTCTAATGGTGCGTTATAGCTTCCTTGAAGATGCCATTTTCTTTAATATTTCCATTTTGCTTACATATTTTGCCCAAATTTTTCTCAGAATGACTATATTCACAGGTTGCCAAACTGCAGCTCTTTAACCCTTAATATGCGTCTCGTGGAAATATGTTGGCTGAGATCCACTTTTTATTACTGTTAATATAAAAAGTTAATAAGAACATTTCAAACATTATAATTATTTACTGGGTATAAATTTAGACTTTGGATTAAAACGTAAGTTTAATGTCAATATGTATGCAAAAAAAAAACGTATTTGCATTTCATGTCTTGCGACTCTTAAACAACTGCATTTTTCGTATGTGGCTCTTACATTAAGCATGTGGACCACCCTTGTTGTATAGAACTACATTTACGCCGTCTAATTTTGCTTTTCCTGTATTCCCCTTGCTTCTCTTACCTTCACTGTATCATGGGAATGTTATATTCTCTAGGACGCCTTTCCATATTATCTAACCGAGAAAACTCAACTGTTTTTCTTTCGTGTTTTTGTCAGTTTCCTTGTAGACTTCATGTTCTTTAAAATTTCATCGTTACTCACATGTACCGAAGATAATGTCCCCATATGTAAAAGATGGGGAAGGCCATGAAAGCTATTATTTTCCGAGGTTGTATTTCCTAACGGTATATTTTGATATTGTTTTATCATATATATATATATATATATATATATATATTTGTCATCCACAAACAGACTGTTTCGCTGTTTCACAGCTCATCAGTGTGACTAGACGTCCGGTTGCCTCTATCTAGGATCAAAACCCGACTGAATTTGCGTGAGTCTGAACTTCTACCACTAAGCCGTAGGCGCACGGCATGGATGAAGATGAATTTTAGTGTGTTTATTTTTAGATTTAGATAAACACACAGTGATTGACAGTGAATCAATTCTGCCAAAGAGTCGTGCAATATTAGCTTAAATATTCACTGTTTACAAACGCACACCTCAAACCACAAATATATATATATATGTGTGTGTGTGTGTGTGTTTGTATATATATATATATATATATATATATATATATATATATATATATATATATGTATATACATATATATATATATATATATATATATATATATATATATATATATATATATATATATATATATATAAAATATATATATATATATATTGTTATAATGGTCTTTATTCATGTGAGCCTTCACATTCCCGATGGCAGCTCTTAGCATTGTGCGCATGCTTATTCGTTGTATTTTAAATATGCCCCCGACAAAATGGGTTATAGGTTGTAAATCACAAGAAACCCAAATGTTAGGGATGATATGATAGTGAAATTGCTAACCCTTGTTTAGCAAGCGCTTCGACCGGATCAGATTATTATCACGAGTAATTATGGACACGACCAGCGTAGGATTTGTATATGATGTCTTCGTCAACTGATTGTTGACCAACACATGCAGCTGAATATCCAACGGCCCTTCATTGATTTTCCCGCTTTCAGTCGATACTAACTTCGACTTAATCGAAGAAGAAATTGCAATTTCTGATGAAAGATAATGTTTATTGCTTTTGTCCACTTACGATACACTGGGTGCCAGTTCTTATCTTAAACCCGAAGTACCTGGCGACATTTAAGAAAACGTCAAACTCAGTTTCTTTGTATTTGTCGATTACAACAATGAGAACGGCATGTCTTTTGACAGCCGATTTAGAGTCAGGCTTACATAGCAGTTTGAAAAAGAGACAATATTTTTAGTTAAAGTTGGTCGCTTATAACTTTCTAAAGATGTGTAATCAATCCTGAACAGGCATCTTGATTTCAATCACTATCTCACCGACGGGACGTGGTTTCCCCTGACTTTTCTAGAAATAATTTCATGGCATCTTCTCTGAGGAACTTTTTGTTCTGGTACTCCAGCTACTCATTAGTGCAGAATTACGCCAAGATTTAACCATGAAAGCCGAGGGATTATCTACGACGGAGAAAATAAAGAAATACTAAGACACCAAATATGGAATAACGGGTTTAAAGAAATAAAATAAAAATATGAAATTAAAAATAGCAAATTAAATCAGGGAGAAAAATAAGAGGGAAGCAAAGACAATAATAAGCAGAAAAATAATCGATGAGTAACACAGACATAATTGAAAAAAAGATATTCTGTATAGATGTCCAAGGAACCCACAACCTAGAAATTTAATCCGCGATAACGAAACTGGAATTAAAAAAAAAGAAAAAAAAACTGATAAAAAATATAATATCTCCTGCTCGTAGAGAAAAATAAATCACTGATACACAATGTGAAATATATCTGCCTGATAAGGTAACGGTTAGCATATCAAAAGAAATCACTAATATAGTTTTTTCTTGTCTTATTGAGTAGCCTTTCTACTTCATCTAAGCGGCAGACATATCAACACATATTGAAAAGGCTGCAGGATATGTTACCTATTGCTAAATGATATTAGATGAAGTTCGGTGAACCCAAACGAAAACGAGGATATAAAGACAGATTTGATGTGAAAAGAAAAGTCAACATTTTTTTTTTTTTTTACTGAGGGCCTTTCTTTGGCTTTGTACCAGACTTAGCAACAAAGAATGAAAAACATGTCTCGTGGCCGATAGGTTGAGCTGTTGTCAACCGGAATTAAGTATAAGTGGCTGATGCTAAATAAAAACAATGATTTTGAGTGCACATTAGTTGGTAAGACTTAAAGTTTCTCAACGCCTCAAACGGAATCAATAAAGCAAGTTACAATTTTAGTTGTGTTTTATTTTTCTTTCTCTTCATATCGTCCGACTGACCCTGGGAAAATCTTCAAATTTCCTCTCTGTATAGCAAATACCCCTTACGCATTATTGTTTTGCTTATAGCGAAATGATTAAAAGAGAAAGCTTGAAGAAATATCTTGTCCTTGGCATACGGACATGGCTGAGGGAGAATGGAGTGGGCCTGTAAGCGCTTGACCAATCTGCTCGCATGTAATTTATCTACCAGGACAATAAATTCTCCAAACACAAATTTTATCTGGATTAACTTTTATATTGTGGGATTACACCAAACCCAAGAATGACAAGGTTTAACAAAAGAGAAAATGCTTGTCTGACATGAGTTATTGTAATTATTTACACTATTTACATTTGTTGGACTGTTTATTTTTATCGTCATATTCACGACGTTTCGGTCGATGCCTGTGAACTATTTTTAAGTCAACATTGCCTCAAGCGAGAACATAATTGCGGTTTATACATATATATATATATGTATATACATATATATATATATATATATATATATATATATATATATATTGTGTGTGTGTGTGTGTGTGTGTGTGTGTGCGTGTGTGAGTGTGCGCGCGCGAATGAATAACTTTTCTTTAAACTGATACCGATGAAATGATGGCGGATGTGAGTAATTAAAAAAAAAGATATTACGTAAAATAATACTGAACTGTGATATAATATAAGTCCACTTATTTTGCGGTGAATGTAAATCGATGGTAGAACAGGGATTGGAGAGATAGACAAAAGACAACATTTATTAAGAGCCACTCTCAGGACAGATTGAAGGCAAAAGGAACAGAGAGAAACAGCGCCTAAGCTACCTGACGGTCTTGTGTAAATCAATGGTAGAAAAGGGATTAGGAGAGATAGACAAAAGACAAAATGTATTAAGAGTCACTCTCAGGACAGATTGAAGGCAAAAGGAACAGAGAGAAAGTGCCCCTAAGCTACCTGACGATCTTTTGTAAATCAATGGTAGAAAAGGGATTAGGAGAGATAGACAAAAGACAATTTTTTAAGAGCCACAAAGGACAGGAAATTGTAGAGAGTCACGTTCCCCAATGTCCTGAAGGTACAAGGCACATAGAAAAAGAAGATATATGTCATTTGGATGACCCTCAGAAGGAAAATAAATCAGTACTTAATCTTATCTGCTCTGTATGGGAACAGAATAAAAAAAGCAGATAATTTTTAAGCAGATAATCGCTTTGGCGACCATCGGATAAGCCCTACCTCCTTTATTTACATTTTATTCGTTACGCATTTCTATTTTTTTCTTCTGGAATTTATGTAACAAATAATGTGACACTAAATCCGAAGATTCGTTGGGACAGCGAAAGACGTCTTCCTGAAAGCTAAGCAAAGTATTAAGAAACAAGGAAATTTCGTTAGATACAAAGAAGAGTACTGAACAGATATGTAATTATCCGTCCTCCTATATGGCAGTGAATGCTGGGAAATCTCCTCAAAGATGAAGACACTCCAAGCAACGTAAATGTGGTTCTATAAAAGGATGGTTAGAAAAAAATGGATCGACCTTGTGAGCAAAGATGAAGTTTTAGATGGAAACTAAAAACTTATATTTAACATCAGAAAGAGAGATTTGGAATTACAAAGGCGCGTAATGGTTAAAAAAGTGACGGAACGAGGAACAGAGAAAAACAGTGCATAACTTCCCTTGAATAAATGGATGGCGGAACAGGGTTTAGAAGAGATGACAAAATTTATTAAATACGACAAAGTAAAGGAAATCATGGAGAGCTATGATCGCTAATGGCCTGAAGACACAGAGAAGAAGTAAATTTAAGATTGAACTGCAGAGTTTTCGATTTATATTCAAAAAGGACGTTAAGATAGAAATGTTGATGATAACTTAAGCCGTTAAGGCGACTCTCATTTCGTTCTGATGGAATCAGAAAATTGGTCTTCATTATCGGGATTGGCAGATATAGAAGACGGTTTTACAGCCTTGTACAAATTAAGAGAAACAAAATGAATAATTCCATTATTATTTATTTTTCTATCTTTCCAATGAATCATGAAGTAGTGCACATGTTAGTACTTCGTATATCCATTCCACGAAGTCGTTCCTTGCACATTAACAACAGATTTCCGATTGGATTTATATCAGGAGAGATCCCGAACCAATCTATAGTACTTTGGTTTGCTCACTGGTAAAGCTTGCCTTTTTGTTCGTGCAGCGTTACAAATTTCATACTTTTCCGTGCAGTAAAGTCTATCGCAGAAAATGACCGTAGGACAAATAATCGACAGTCGAGACAATAGAGTTTTTGTGTGATAAAGATTTGATGCGATCACAGACGACACAATATTTTTCAAGGCTAAACAGATTTCATCATAGAGCCCGAAAATAGATTCATATTACTGCACACCACTGCAAATGACCTATTCTCGGGTGAAAAATAGAAATCTATTACACTCTGTCATTCCAGTGGGTCTAAAACTGACTGTAAGTGAAACAACGGAAAATGAAGCCATTGTTTTTATTCATTTGCACACGGATGTAATTGGAATTAATAGACGGTATTCTTTGTTTTCTTTCTGTTCGTGAGTAAATGAGTTGATTTGTAGTATTTTTCTTTCGAAATCTTACAGAAAAGCGAAGCAGTGTAAAACAAACTTACGAAAATATACTAACGGTTTGGGTTGTGGGGGACTACGCATAGAAGAAGTAGGAAAATAGTTCAGCATGCTCATGGGTTTTTGTATAGTTACCTTTTGGCCTCTAGCTGAAAATACTGATTATTCCTCAATGTTCTTCGGGGTCATTTTAATCTTTCCAACAAAGAGACATATAATCAGAAGTGGGCTGAATTCTGCCCTTAAAAATAATGGATACAAAGATACCACTATTCAATATGTAAACCCTGTTAATTATAACCATAATAATAAAAGAAGATCTAGAAAGATCATTTGGTTTACTTCCCCCTTTCAATATAATGCTTAAAACTAAATTAAGACGTATATTTATAAACCTCATCAAGAAACATTTCTCCGACCCAAAAACTAACCCACTTAGTAAAATTTTCAATCCTAATACCTTTAAATTAAGGTATAGTTGTGCCTATAACCTAGAGAAAATAATTAAGAAGCATAACAACAGTGTCTTTAACAAGTATAGGGACTCAAAAAACTTGACTATTCACAAGGTTGCTAGCAGTACTACTAAGTATAACACGAATAACATTCTTATACAATTATAGGAATCCAAATAATTGTCCACTACAGAATAATTGTTTGACTAGTTCTGTAGTTTATCTTAGTACAATCTCTACATTAGAAAACACAAATATAAAAAAAAATTACATTGGTAGCACCGTGAATTCATTCAAGGAACGTTGGCGGGGGCATATGCAATATTTAATAACAGTAATTATAAGTACAAGACTTCATTATCCAAGTATTTTGGAGTGTAAAAAAAGAATAAAACACCTACTCTTAAATGGAAATTAATCAAGAGAGCCCGAACATGTAACTCCCTATATGCCCCTTGTTATCTATGTCTTAACCAAAAATTTGAAATAATTAGATTTAAAAATAAATCAAAGACATGAACTAAACGTTGATTGTAAACACCGCTATAAATTCAACATACTATAGGGGTGGTAATAATTTCAACGATAATTATATGTCACTGTAAGTTTAGTAGGTTATTACTTTTTTTACCGGATGGTCCTCCTACTGATGTGGGTGTGTCTTGGTGTACGTGTAGTGTGTTTTCCGTGTCTGCATGTGTGTGTGTTTTTATTGATAGATGTATATATATATATATATATATATATATATATATATATATATATATATATATATATATATGATTATATATATATATATATTTCCGTAGTTTTTTATAAAAAGAAAGAAGGTAAAAAGGAAGAGAAAAAAAATATATGGCCTGACTATTGCATCTAGCATGAAACAGAGTGTTGACTCTAAGTGTTGACTTCTATGTTCACTTTTATACATATATATATATATATATATATATATATATATATATATATATATATATATATATATATATATATATATATATATATATAGTATTTACATTGGTCGGACTATTGTTCTCATCTTTGTCACAACGTTTCGGCCTTTTTCAGGTGTTTGGAATTTCGAACTGAACCCTTTATTTCGATCACTGCGGTAGACTGTTCTAGTTCCACGAGCCATGTTTGATGGATGTCAGTTATCAGTTATCTCCTGCTAATTTACCCTCTGAAAGGTCTCCACTGCCTTAACCGGGTATTGAACTCACACTCTTTGGGTCTGTCACTGGATCTAACCAACGCCTTTATCCACTGTGACATGTGTCCTTGAGGACATCTGGGTATGAATTTCTGGGTATTATAAACCTAATGTTTTTCAGCCGCTATTATTTTACCAGTACTCATATTGCAATTTTTGCTGTTATCATATCATTTAAGAGTCGTGGAGATATTTCCTGTCCCGTCGCTTTGTTGTGTGTGTATATATCTAAATACGTCTGCGTGTTTATATATTATAATCTGATTGTGTATGTATTGCCTCTTTCAAAATGTCATCCTCCCGTGCCTCTGTTTATAATTCAAATGTATCTATGTTGTCATGAATTTCAGAGCAACATTTTATCTTAACGTTTATTCCAACTTAATTTCAATAAAAACAAAATAAATAGAATAACATATGTATTTCTTTTTTTTTGTCCTCAGTAATTCTATAATTTTAAACTTAATATAGATTAAATTTAAATATTAAAATGGGTAATTTTTAATTTCCTCGTATAATTTAATATTTATTAGCGAGAATAAATTCTATTTTAGTCTAACCCCAACATTAAAGCATCAAATAATTATTATAACCTTAGTTCGTTGTCAAGTTTTTTAAAATTCTCGTATACTTGTATTTTGATTGGTCATTCCAGCTTACGTAACAGCGAGAGGCAGAAGTCACGTGATATATATATATATATATATATATATATATATATATATATATATATATATATATTAATATATATATATATATATGTGTGTGTGTGTGTACTTTCACACACACACACACACACACACACACACACACATATATATATATATATATATATATACATATATATAAACTTTAATAGTAGTGCTTAGCAAGCTAGCACAATGAAGACTGTGTATTGAGTTCGATACTCACTGGGTGTCCCATAAATTCGGCCTTGTGCCACATCTAAGCTACGCTTGGAAAATCACTATATATACTTTCATGTTAATTGCTCTGATGTGACTTCCTCTTTTGTGCCTTGACCGTATGAATTTACGCGAATTATATGTCGGCAGCGACTTCTCATCATTTTACAGGTGAAATGGCGAGATATAGCCGTAAGTCCTTCGTTAGTAATTTTTTTCTCACACTTCTCCCTCTCGGAACTCTCTTCGTGTTCTTGCTCCCAACTCAACTTGATTTTCAAAAATGTAATTACAGTTATTTGCATTATTTGGACTGTTATCCTCATCTTCATTGCCATATTCACAACGTTTCGGCTTTTGTACGCTCCGTCCTTCTTCAGCTTACTGGAATTGCGAACATGAACCTGTATTTCGTCCAGCGAGATAGATTTTTCTAGTTCCACGTAACATGCCTCTTTTGGATGTCTCAGTTAGTTCCCTTTAACGTTCCAATTTTTTTTAGTTTACCGCTGCTGTATCTTTGTATTGAACTGAAAACACTTCAGATCTAATCACTGGATCTAACCAACGTCTTTATCCACTGGGCTATGTGTCCTTGAGAGTTGTACAACAACCGAAACGTTGTGAATATGGCAATGAAGATGAGGATAACTGTCGAAATAATGTAAATAATCATAATATCGCATCTCAGAGATATAGGCAGATGTAATTACAGTGCCAACCGTTATCCTTTGTCTTAACTTATTTTATTATATTGTCCACTCTCCGATATATGTTTTCTTCAGTATCTGTCTATATTTCTGAGATGATGGCCTTGAGTAAGAAAAAATGGATGCTGAAGACATTAGGTTTATAATACCCAGAAATTCATACCCAGATGTCCTCAAGGACACATGGCACAGTGTATAAAGGCGTTAGTTAGTTCCAGTGACAAGACCCAAAGTGTGAGTTCCGGCGAAGGCAGTGGAGAACTTTCAGAGGGAAATTAACAGGAGATAACTGACATCCATTAAACGTGGAACTAGAACAGTCTGCCCCAGTTCGGCATTCCAACCACCTGAAAAAGGCCAGAGAGTACAACGGCCGAAACGTTGTAATAAATATGGCGACAAAGATGAGGACAATAGTCCGAATAATTTAATTAATGTATATTTTCTTTTTCTTATATTCTTTCACACTCAGTAACCCCATTTTAATATAGTTATTGAAGTGTATGATTAAACAAAAAAAAACAGATAATAAAGATATGTTTCTAATGTACTTATTCATTGTGAGTGCAGAAAAGCAGCCATTATTTAGGCATTTAGATTTAGAAATTAGATTTAGAAAAAAAATAGTGCATGTCATCCCTCTTAGGGGAACATTTATTTCAGATAATGATATTCAGAAGCACGTCTTATTGAAGGCAGATATAACAAAAGAGCAAAATTCCGCGCGTGCACTAACATGTAAAGACTTTTAGAAAGAGATCTAAATAGATGATTCGTGTTTTAACATAAATGTTTGAAGGGTTTGTAGCGTTACATCCATGCATTTGAAACAGGAAGTTAACCACACCTTATTTTTTTTCTTTTTATCGGATTGTCACAAGATATAAGAAAGGAAACTGTATTTCAAAACAAATGTGAAAAGCTGTTGTTCTATTCGCGGCTGTGAATACGGCCTCTCAAAGAGTGATAAAAGTGAAACGAAAGACATATAGTCGTAATTGACAGATATAAACATTTATAATACCAATCTCATTAGTCAGATAGAAAGCAATACTGTTTAGTGTGACGAATGCTGAATCGTGCACTGTACCGATCAAAGATATTCATGGAATCAAATGCTGATGTATACAATGAAACGACAAGTTGAATTCGAAAATAGCAAATACGAAATGCGACACAGAGTTACCTCGTTATAAAAGACAGCGATAAAGACAGGAGAGGCTGTGATGAGAGGACGAGGTCCGGCAGGAAATACACGCCGGATACGTTCTCTCAAGTCCTTCAGTCCAGAAGCAACAATCATGACAGCTTTGTCATTTCACCGTTCATAGCCGTAGAGATCACAGAAACATTCGCCCTGATTACATCGCCGACAGTTATCGGCGGATATTACTAGCCCCGTACTTCCGTTGTCCACTTTGAGCATTAGAGTCATTAAAGAAAAAAGGATCCGCCATTTTATGTTAACGATTCCCGCGAGAAAAGTCCTCTGTAATCGTTTCCACGGACACAGTCAAAAACCTCATTGACATCTGGGAGCAGCTGAGACAATCACTCCCATCCATTAAATCTCTTTGGGGAGAACCAGCATCATGATTACGATCTGATCCTGTAATAGAATCACCGTTTTGTTACACATCACTTTGATCATTTCATCTACTGATTAATCATGATAAACAGCGTGCATATATTAATTATCTACGTGGCAAAGCTAATCATTGTCAGAATCCTGCACATTCTCTTAATAGAAAGCGTGTCACACTGCAGCCGAACAGTTTAACACTGATTCAAGATAACAAATCTAGGATTTGAGTTTTTGTTGCACGCCATTCGAACTATTGTAGCATACCTACGGGCGATAATGGGTATGGCCCCATTCACATAAATACAGTAGTAAATACTGTATGTTGGTCTGCAATTAGAGATTCGTCTCCAGCTGTGCTGGTCAGACTCTCTGCCCCCGGGCAGAGAAGATCGCCAGGCGAGGCTATGTCAAAGGGCAGTCTCGTCTTGAGGAACAGCTAACCGACTCCATTTAATGCGGGCTCTACGGGGAATTTTTGGCCAAACCTACGGGCTCGGATACTCCACAATAAATTCGGCCTTGTGCCACATCCCACCGCGTGGAGTGGTTGGTAGATATCCTGCAGTTGGAGATTCGTCTCCATCTGTTATGATTGGGCTCTCTACCTCCGGATGGAGAGGGTCACCAGGCGGGTTTGTGTCGAGGGGAAGAGTCTCCTCTCGGATGGCAGCTGCCCGACACCGTTTTATACGGGGCCGACTGGGAATTTTTGGCCGAGCCTACGGGCTCGGACACCTCACATTAAATTCGGCCTTGTGCCACATCTGGCCGCGTGGGGCTGTTGGTAGATATCCTGCAGTTGGAGATTCATAATGGAATTCAGTTTCATTTCTAGGAATTGACTACTTCTTCTCCGCCCCGCTGGCGAATCTTATGTTTTGTCCTTTCCTAAGTATTATCGTTCATTTCCAACCTTCGTGTGGTTATTCTATTCAGTAACCTTCCCTGGGTTACAACGCAAACTCAATATGTTATTTAATGCTGACAACATTTTAAAAATTGGTTTGTATGAATAGAATATGTATTTATAAGAAATCAATTTATAGTTGATCACGATTCGTTGACGTATTTTTCTAAAGAGGGTTTTTGTCGAGTCAAATGTATTGCTACTTATGTACACCCTTGTGAAAATTAATTGAAACAAGAGTTTTATTTTACTTTCTTTCAGCAAGCGGTCGGTTTTACACCCACTAGAGTGACAGGGTGTCATCCATTTTTATTTTTTCCTCTGAATAGGTCATTTGCAGTGGTGTGCAGTAATATGAATCTGTTTTCAGGGTGCATGATGAAACTTGTTTGGCCTTGAAAAATATTGCGCCATCCGAGATTGCATCAGATTTTCATCACGCACAGACACTAGTGTCTCGACTGTTAATTAGTTTTCCTATGGCTATTGTCTGCGATGGACGTTACTCCAAGGAAGCGTACTAAAATTGTAAAACTGCACGAACACAGTGGTAAGCCTTAGCGATGAGCAAATCAAAGTACTATAGACTGACCCGGAAACTATCCTAATTTTAAATCCAATCAAAAATCTATGGTCAATCTGCAAGGAACGACTTCGTGGAATGGGCATACGAATTACTAACATGTGCACTGGGTCAGGTTTCATTTGAAAAATACGAAAATAAAGTAAATAATAACGGAAATATTCATTTTGTCTGAATTAATTTGCACAAGGGTGCATATGTTTTCAAAAATATATTGCTGGTATTATTTGTAATGTATTGATGGTAATTCTTCTGTTAAATATATGGCTGGTAATCTTATTTTTCAAAAAGTGTATTTCTGGTATTTTCACTATAAGTTCTTCTTTCATATTTTCATAGTACTTTGAACCCAGATTTTGGGGCGTATTTGCTCATAGCTGGGACGCTAACAGGTGCTACATCCTCGGGTCAGTGGTGGAGACCTGGGAACAATTAAGAGGTGTTTCGTTACTCATCAAAACCTCGCGATCAGAGGATTTGCTGCCGGATGTAGTTTATCGTCATCCCCAGAAGTAACAAATCCAGCAGAAAATATTTTTTAAAACTGGAATATAATCTTAAAGCCTAAAATCTTTGGAATTCAACTCGATCTGATCTTCAGAACATTTTCATTTCAGGATATTCAGAAATGAGGAATATGTTAGTTCACGTTTTTACCACTTTTGTTTTCATCAGAAAATATTTTTTATTGACAGATGTACTTTTCTTTTACGTTTGATTTCTCTGAGTACTCATGATGGCTATTAATGTTATTTGAATTCGTTTTTTATTTACTTGCTAAAATGCGACCTTATTACCAAATGTATGATAAACAATTAAAATGGATTCAAGTCGATAGACATTATCCCGTCATTGTGCCTTAAACTGAAAAAAAATGTTAATTCACTTCTTTCGTTGTCAGATAACAGTGTCATATTAAATCGGGATGTTTTTATTAACCAAAAGTCATGCGGCGGTTTCTTGCCCATTGAATTAATTCATGGTCCGATCTGATAGCCCTCATCAATCTTTATTTGGGATTGTGCCTTAAGGGTGGGGATAAGAACTGATTGAATTAACACATAAAGTTCTAGTAATAAGTGTTGAACACTTTCTCACTTTCTCTCTTTCGCTTTCTCTATTTATCTCTCTCGTTCTGTTTTTCACTCTCGCTCTCTTTTTCTCTATCTCTCTGTTATATATGAATAAAGTGTTGTCCATGTTTTTTTATACTAACCATCCGAACGTTCGAATTTCCAACTACGGAAGACTGTTAAATATATAATTTGTTTTTACAGAGACATGCACAGGAATTCAAAAGATTTAAAATGATGTTAGATATTCTTCAGTTGAGTATAATCTTTTGGTAGTTGGTACACAGAAAAAGCTGTGGTTTAAAGATACTTTTAAATATTTGGTTCCCAGAAAGAATCTGTGACGGAGCAAAGACTTTTATAGATTCACGTTCATAGATTGAACTTAACTGTAGTTGTTGCAGATGATTCATTTGAAGTCGCCGACACATGATCGTCAGCGAAGATTCATTGATCGTCTCTGCCGTTGTTGTTAAAGTTCATTTGTTTGAAATCCGCGACACACGTTTCTCCCAGTACGCGCCGTTGGAAGGAATATGCTATGTAGCCACGCTTTCTCGTCGGCATCGAGATAGACGCAACTCTGCTCTCTGAAAGTAGAAATATATGGTTTTCTGTGAGGACGTTTTTTTCCCGGAACTATGCTTGAGACTAATAGGGCTTTAGTCTTCTCTGACAGGTCAAATATTTCCTATGATGACCATAATTTTTAACCAAAAGACACTTTCATTTAAAGGTGTGTGTTGTATTGTGGAATCGTTTTAGCATCTTTGTAAATATTGTCTGCACTTGGCTAGAAAATAATGGCTGTCCTTGCATTACTAGGGTTTATTTTACACACACATACACACTCAAAACACGGACACACACACTCATATATATATATATATATATATATATATATATATATATAACGATATATAATTTTGTATAATTTTATATATCAACAAATACTATGTGAGAAATTAGTATGACAGATTGGAAAAACTTATATTCACACCCATACTAATATATACACTTATACATATCATACACACTCCCAAGGAACAAATGATAACATACACTTAACACGCACATATCCCCTTCCCAGCAATCAATAAAAATGTCAAAATGAGCAATGGAATTCTGAGTAGCATGAATCATCACAGTCTTTATCTTAAAAACAACTTAAAAATGACCGTTTAACCGACACAAGGACTGACTAAAATTAACGATTAAAAAACAAATGAAAACTACAGATAAAGTTCACTTTCTTCAGAAAGTCATTCATTCCCGTAGTTCACTGCTACTAACAAGCATGAATATTTTTTTCCTGATGATGGCTATCCTGGCCGAAACTAGTTTGGGGAACTTAATTGAAATAAAAAGAAATTAGTAATATACAACCCAGTCTGTGTGAAAATTTTAATTTCTTAAATTTTCAATATTTTTTGTTTTTATTTTTCAAAACATATATACATATATATATATATATATATATATATATATATATATATATATATATATATATATATGAAGAAATATAATCTTAAAATGTGCTATATTTATGGGATAAAGTGCTCAATATCAGAGATAGAGCGTGTGTAAATATAAAAGTGAACACAGAAGTCAACACTTAGAGGCGACAGTCTGTTTCATACTAGCATGAAACAGACTGTCGCCTCTAAGTGTTGACTTCTGTGACTTTTATATTTACATATATATATATATATATATATGTGCGTGTGTGAGTGTGTGTGTGAGTGTGTGTGTGTCTGTGTGTGTGTGTGTGTGTGTGAAATTTCTAGTCAGTATTCTTAGCAAAAGTAGTTAACAATTTTTTTTTATCAATTCACACCAAGCAAGGGGATAGTGTCACTAAGACGCAATAGGTTACGAGGAGGGAATCAGAACGAGAAGATCAAACAGGAAACAATTGATAAACCTGTTTCCAGTGTAACATTTCTGTGTATTTTTTTTTTTTTTTTTTTTTTTTTCGTTTTAAAAAATGATACAAAGATTTAAAAACTGAATGTCTTAGTCGTTACAATCGATAAATTATGATTGGAAATTAATAATATCGCAGTTGTAATTTAATCCACAATATAAATAATCACCTTACCAAAAGATGGTGTCGAAGATTTGACTCTGATCGATACCATACCAAAAACAAATGTATTCTCTAGCAAGTTACTAATTTAAATATCTGTGTGATACTAAATATATTCGCAAATATAATTAGTCGGTGGAGGTGAGAATTGAGCAGCATGTAGTGACTATGATCCGTAGATGAAAATTTATACGTGTTTGTTTATACTTCCGGTTCTTCCATTGAAGAACCGGAAGTAAGTAATTGTAGGTTTTCTTATAAATCAGCTGCACGCATTTGGTTTACAATTTTAAAAGGGCTTGACATTATGTATATTAAATCTAAGTAACATTATCCCTGTAATAAGAAGGCATTTTTTGTGGGGCTTAATTTAATATGTGTGTGATTTATCTTCCTTGTTTTCTGGTAGTATTTATTTTATTCCCTCTGATTTTAGTCGTCTTGCACATATGATTTCTAATACTCACTACGCTTCCCCAACAAATAATAAATGCGCAAATATAATATATTATTTGAGAAAGAACGTATAGTCGATCCAAGAACCTGTCAACAGACATCGTATATGATATGATATTGAATAAACTAATATATTACTGTGTGAAAGAATCTAAGAAAAAGAAAATATACATTAATTACATTATTCAGACTATTGACCTCATCTTTACGTTTTTATTACAACGTTTCGGTCGTTGCACGCTCCGGCCTACTTCAGGTGGTTGGAATGTCGAACTGAACCCTTTATTTCGCTCACTGGGGTAGACTGTTCTAGTCCCACGTGGCATGTCTAATGAATATCAGTTATCTCCTGTTAATTCCCCTCTCCAATTTCTGCACTATCTTAACTTGGTATTGAACTCACACTCTTTGGATCCTGTCACTGGATCTAACTAACGCTTTTATCCATTGTGAGAAGATGGCCGGAGCGTACAACGGCGGAAACGTTGTAATAAAAATGGTGACATACATTAGGACAATAGTCTGAATAATGTAAATAGTGTACATAATACCTCATCTCAGAAATATGAACAGATTACTCTTCGTATAAATTGGAGACACTGAAATCAGCACTACTTCAACACTGTCATTCTCAATACTTCATCAATCATTAGACAAGTCGTTTGATAAAATGGCGGGATGATCTTTGAAAGAATATAACTGTCACTATGCAGGTTTTGATTTATATACCAAAATGTTTATACCTACATAGTCTATATTAATACCGCCATAATATTTATAACGACAACGTTGTATTTTTGTTTGATTTCACACCAAGTAAGACGATAAAGCCACTAAGAAGCAAGCGGGGATTAATGTGTATGAAATAATATAAGAATGAATCCTTGTTAAGTATGGCGGACAATAAAAGAACAGGAGAAAAAAAAGACAGAAAATGAGTACTGGCATGGCATTGACATTTTTGAACAGCAGAATTGACTGGAAAGAAAAAGAAAGTGTTAACTTTGAAATTATGGTTATTTCTCGCAATTTAAACTCTAAAATGATGAGACCCAACTGCCAATCTAGTACCGCGTTTAAATTCTTATAGTCTAATTTCTAAAGAGGAAAGCCTATCAAAAAAAAAAAAAATTAGAATGAAAAATATTTATAGAAATGGCACAGGGAATCTACACAGGGTAGAAGAGTGAATGAAACCAGGATGCCATCATTCGATATTGTGCATTTTCTCTCATAATGGCTGTAAAACTTTAAAAAAATCAAATTTTAAAAGTATTTATCTCACCAACGTGACGTAGCTTCCCTCTGTCTTTTTTAGAACAAAAGAAATCATGGCAACTACTCTGGTGAGATGTTTTCCCCTGATGCTACGAATACATGAATGTAAGCGCGCTAACTTTGTTTTTATGTGCCATATCATTTCAGAGCGTAGGTGATCATGGCTCTCCACCTCACCCTATCCCTTGCAGCTCTCAAAAAGTTCCTTCCCTCTGCCACGTCCCCCAGACCCCGTTCTGTCAACCACTTGCTTCTACCCGCTAGGTTTGTCACGCGCTGTTTTCACTTGTCTGTCTTTCCCTCTATTCAACCCGTGAATATCAGACACTCCAGGCCATCCTTCCTCATCACGTGTCCCAGAAACTTCAGCTGCCTCTTCCTGAAGTCCCACACTTTTGCTGTTGAAATAGGTAAACATGACCACCACTTCTTTTCTAACACTTCCCACCAGTGAAACTTCCTTCCGTTTCCTTGCTTCTCTGATAACTACAATCTTCAAAAAATTAAATGCAATATCAAATGCCATCTTCTTGAATCCGTGTCATCTTTTCTCCTTTCAGATCATCTATATTTTCAGACGCCACTTTCACTTTCACTTCTCCTAACCCCTGTGAAATAGTGACATTCCCGCATTGCTTGGAGTAAAATTAATACATATATATATATATATATATATATATATATATATATATAATTGTTTATTTAAAAAAATAAATTATATATGCTCTACTCTGTATTGAGCACTCTTTTAAGAATAGTAATTCTTGGTTATTGGAATTTATTCCGTATACACCAATCCTAGACTTGTATATATATATATATATATATATATATATATATATATATATATATATATATATATATATATATATATATATATATTATAAATTAACTGATTTAAGATATGCCTTTTTCGCTACACAGTAATGACCATGTTTTCAAAAATGGAAGCTAAAAATTTCAAATTTAATTTTGTAATTAAATTAAAAACCTTTGTTCCATTTCAACTTCAAGCGAATATTGGAGTTACTTATTTTTTGGAAATTTACTGAGTTTTAAACGCACAGAAAAATTCATAATTCACTGTTTCCAAGGATACAGAGAAATCCAATCATTAAGTCAATGGGTGCTAGCGTGTCCATTTTTATTAACTGTTGTTGTATCAGTTATTAGTTACGTTCGAAAAAGGGGTTAAGTTTAGGGAGGGTAGTGATGTATTTTTCAACGAATTCTGACATCCGTCGTCTGGGTTTATTTTTTTTTTAATTTTTATTGTTAACGGCAAAAATCCTTTCGGCATTTTTTCCTGCTTGTATATTTAAAGATTTTTTGGGAATGTTTGGGTTAGATTACGTTTTATTTAACTACAATTTAAAGATATTTTCACTCTTAATTATTAATAGACTATATTTCTTTTTAAAACAAGTAAATGTAATAGAATTACTTATATTATATAAAATATGGGAATATAAAAACCCATAAACCTGGATACACAATTATTTCCCAGATCCCAACACTAATCTACGAGCTTGCAAAATTCTTGAACGACATCATCACTCCATACCTACCTACCAATTACAGCATCACATCCACCCACGAATTCCTGCAAATTTTAAAAACTACTAAACCAAAGCAAGTTATAATAGCGTCAAGTGACGTCGAAAACTTATTTAAAACGTCCCCGTCGACCAAACTATTTACATTATCCTCAATTCTGTATATACTAAAAATTCTATCCCTCCGCCATCCATCAAACCATCCATACTAAAAAATTACAACACGCATGCACAACCAAAGTTCCATTCTATGACCATAATGGCAACATTTACACCCAAACTAATGGCGTTAGTATGGGAAATCCACTCGGTCCATGCTTTTCCAACTATTACATGTCCCACGTAGAGAATACGATATTTACTCAGGTCCGTAAACCGAAAATATATGTTCGTTACGTAGATGATATTTTTATTTTAGCAAATAACATTAAAGAAATAGATACACTTAAGACCACATTTGAGAAAAACTCCGTCATTAACTTTACCTATTCCATTCTTAGATGTTCTCGTAGAATACAGCAATAACACTCTCATTACATCATTATACAAAAAACCCACCAGCAAAAACTCGTACCACCTTAACTTTAAAAGCGAATGTTCACTTAAGTACAAAAGAAGAGTAATAAAAAAACTTTCTAAAGAGAGCACACTAGAATTCATCCTCTCGACTACTCTTCCTCAAAGAACTTAATAATGTTAAACAAACACTAATCAACAACGGCTTCCCTAACCACATTATAGACAACCAAATTAGACTATTTCTCCCCAAAGTAAGTAATAACGATAGTGAACACACAGTCAAAAATCGCATATACATTTATTACAAAAACCAGATGCACATTAATTACAAACAAGACGAATTTTCATTAAAACATATTAAAAAGATATACACTACCCCAATTAAGCCAAATAAAAAAATCAAATTAATTATCTATTATGAAAAATTTAAGACAGCTAACCTTATCCTCAAAAATAACAGCACACCAACTAAGTCAAAATTACAAAGAACGAACATTATCTATGAGTTCACATGCCCCTTAAGGAAATGTGTGCCAGATCGAACCGGACCCATAGATAATTATATCGGTTACACAACTACATGTTTATTCAGACGTCTTACGTTACACCTATCTGATCACAGCTCCATTAGAACCTATTTAAACACACACACAAACTTACCAGACTCCATTAGAAACATACTAGTCGAAAACACAAATATATTAACTGCATCCACCTGTAAAAAGATTAAAAATAATGGAGGCCTTAATAATAAAAAAGAAAAAGCCAACTCTTAACAATATTAACTACGAACAAAGCCACAATGTGCTAACCGTATTCGGAAATTAAAATTAAAACATCCCTACAACAAACTAGACATACACATAATGCACACACTCAATTAATCCTAAAAATCGAATCATCTTTGATAATGGCTAAAAGTATAGCCGAAAGCGCTCGGAAATATAAAACATTTGGACAGTTCCTGCGCACCCGTTGTCCAGAAAAGAAAGCTCTTGTTCGAACACAAGAAGAATTAAATAAAAAGCTTAACCGTAGTACCTTGTCTGTCGTTTAAAATGAAATATATATATATATATATATATATATATATATATATATATATATATATATATATATATATATATATATATATATATATAGATATAGATATAGATATAGATATATATAGATATATATGTAAATGGAAGATTGCCAAGAATCCATAATTTATTATATTGAGAAAAATTCGAATGGACATGTTTTGATTTATTTTCTTTAATGTGTGTTTATAAGGAGACACGAGCATTATTCTGAAAAAAAGATATGCTGTATGATTGGAGATAGGACTTAAACAATTTACACTTAAAATTATGGATATGCTTCCTTACTTGGAGGTATGGAGAAATGGCGACTGATGGAACGAAATTGGCGCTGTTTTGTGCAATTACGGCAAACCAAACTTACAAGCGAATGCTGTTAAACATTTGGACAATTGGAAATTGAAGTATATGTTAAGTAATAGAGAATTGCATAAAATAGTGTACTTACAGAAATAAAATTACGGTTTGCCGGTTGAAATGTTGACTTGATCATAAAGTGACTTTAGCACAACATAAAAATAGAATAGAAAAGTCAAAACATGAACCACGGGAAGATATTGATAATGAGATCGCTAATATCAATATTAAACGTAAACGATAGACTTTGGTTCCATCAACTGAATACTACAAACGGCAAACACTTAAGTGACGTTCAGATTTCAGTCAGTCAAATACTGAATTCGGATCCTCAGAAGACATCTCCAAGCCTTATACATTCTTACAGGCTTAAATCATCTATTTCGAAGCAAGCCGTCTAAAGCTACTAAAACATAAGGAGTTACTCAGACTTAAAGAAACAACGAGGACAATAGAAGAATAGGTTTTAAAAAAAGACAACTGTCGTTGATAAATATTGCATTTCATTTTTGAAGATCGTAGTTGCAAGTAGAGCAATTAACCGGAAGAGAATCAACAAGCGAGATGTGTGAGAGCATATTCCCTCAACATTTTATTGCAGAAAATTGCTGGACTGTAATCTGGGGTGGGGACTGGTAGATTGTTAGGGTGTAAAACCATAGAAAGATAACACGGACTCGGATATAGGTTAAATAGTATATTCTCGGAAACGTAGTATAAATGTAAATGTGGACAGGAGAGTACTTTCTCTCACTGGTGTCCCGACTCACTTATTCATTCACTCTGTGACTACTACACGGTGACCCTCACTTGGTGACTGGATATTTAACAACCCCCCAACACACGGGTCGAATGTGGCACAAGGCCGGCTTAACGTAGGCTTACCGAGCCCGTAGGCTTACCGAGCCCGTAGGCTCGGCCCAAAATATCCCCATTAGAACCCGTATACACGGGTTCAGGGACTGTCTATCTCCCCGGACGAAACTTTGCCCTGCTGCAAAGACCCGTCCGAGTCCCTCCCCGCCGAGACGGAGAGTTCGACAGCAAAGAACAGTTTATACAACTGTTCCAGTCACGGGGTGACTGGATATTTAGCAACCCCCCCACTCGGGTCGAATGTGGCACAAGGCCGCTTTAATGTGGGCTTACCGAGCCCGTAGGCTCGGCCAAAAATATGCCCATTAGAACCCGTATAAACGGGTTCAGGGACTGTCTACCTCCCCGGACGAAACTTTGCCCTGCGGCAAAGCCCCGTCCGAGACGGAGAGTTCGACAGCAAAGAACAGTTTATACAACTGTTCCAGTCACGGGCTGACTGACCTTACTCAGAGTTGGTAGCCATATTATATAGGTGCGGAACAGTCGATTTGTAGGTAGGTCCCCACAATATAGATTGAGGGTAGAGTAGATTGAATGGTTTGAAAGAAAGATAGAACAATCAATGGATGAAACAGGGATGCCATCATTCGATATTGAGCATTTTCTCTCATAATGACTGTAAAATTTAAAAATCAAATTTTTAAAGTATTCATCTCACCAACGTGACGTAGCTTCCCTCTGTCTTTTTTAGAACAAAAAAATCATGGCAACTCCTCTGGTGAGATGTTTTCCTCTGATGCTACGAATACATGAATGTAAGCGAGCTTTCTTTCTTTTTATGTGCCATATCATTTCAGAGCGTAGGTGATCATGGCTCTCCACCTCACTCTATCCCTTGCAGCTCTCAAAAAGTTCCTTCCCTCTGCCACCTCCCCCAGACCCCGTTCTGTCAGCCACTTGCTTCTACCCGCTAGGTTTGTCACGCGCTGTTTTCACTTGTCTGTCTTTCCCTCTATTCAACCCGTGAATATCAGACACTCCAGGCCATCCTTCCTCATCACGTGTCCCAGAAACCTCAGCTGCCCCTTCCTGAAGTCCCACACTTTTGCTGTTGAAATAGTTTTAAACAATGAAATAAAATTAAGAACGGTTTCAAAAAGAATCCAACCCACAAATAACTAAATTCTCCCCAACCTATCTTCTTCGCTCTGATTAAAAGAAGACAAGAATAATATGTTGTCCGAAGTTAAATATGGTGTTCGTTTACATTAGTAATATCTGTCCAAAACGATTAGATCTTACAGAAAAGAATAACACAGATTTTCTTAAACAAAGACGAATATGCAATTTAAGCCTAAAACAAAACTTGTGGCTTGTTTATATTAATCATCGGTACAGAACACTATTATCCGTACTGAAAGACGGACCAAAAAGTTTCAAAAAAGAGAACCATGTGTTTAATAATAGATTCTCTAATATTAGGACGGTCAGAGGTGAAATATTCATATATATATATATACATATATATATATATATATATATATATATATATATATATATATATATATATATTATATATATATATATATTGAATTCAGCTACTAGAGGCGCGAGTTTATTTCATACTAAACACAGTCGTTAGGCCGTTGAACTAAATGACCACTTCCATATTTACATCCGCTCTATCCCTGATATTGAGCACTTTAACCTATAAATATATCACACATTTAAAATATATTTTATCATATATATATATATATATATATATATATATATATATATATTACATAAATTAAAAATCCAAAGTTACTTCATTCGAAGAGTTATTTCGAAACACAACACTTCCTTATAGGCCTTCTCGACTCAGGATATCTCTGAGATAAGGCCTACAAGGAAGTCATGGGGATCGAAATAGCTATTCTACTGAGTTAACTTTTTATCTAATTTATATGCTCTGTTATAATAAATACATTGAGATCTTTTTGTCGGTCAGTCTTAATATTTTATATGATTTGTGATCACTTCGATTATATATAAATATAAATATAAAATGAACATAGAAGTCAACACTTAGAGGCGACAGTCTGTTTCATGCTAGATTCAATCGTCAGGGAACTAGTGCTGTTATTTTTCTCGGCTATTTATATATTACTGGTCAGTGGTGCATTGTGGGTAGTCTATTTTGGCGGTTACTTTTACTGGAAGTCGTTTATTTGTTTATTTATTTATTTGTGTCAATTATTTTGCTTGTTTTTATTTTATTTTACTTTTATTTTTTATCTTATATATATATTTATTTTTATTTTGATCGGTGTTTTTATTAACGTAGTAAAAATTGTGGGTAGTCTATTATGGCGGTTATTTTACCGAAACTCGTTTATTTGCTTATTTATTTGGATCAAATCGTTTTGCTTGTTTTTATTCATTTTAATTTTTATTTTTTATCTTATATATTTATTTATTTATTTATTATTTATTTTTTTTTTTTTTTTTTTTTTTTTAGTTTGATCGGTGTTTTTATTAACGTAATAAAATTTGTTTATATAGCTTATTTAATAGTTTTGATTTTGTTTGGGAAGATAATTAAAGCTATTTGTTGAATTTGGGGGTTGATTGTTGTGGTTTGTTCTGCCTATTATTTTGGTGGGAACTGTTCCCACCAAAATAATATGTTAACTTAGCTTGGGTGTGTTTGTTCATTGGTCCATTTTATTTCTCTCCCTATTTTTCTTTAGGTTAACTCCCCATCCCCTCCCTACTTAGATGGTCAGTTATGTCAGTTCTCTGGTGGATGCAGTGCGCCTTTCGTTTTGCATGTGTGTTTTTCATATTTGCTGTTGTGTCAGAATGAGTGCGTGTCTGTGTGAGTGCTAGGGATGAGTGAATATTTGATTAGTATCATATTTCCGCATCGATTTCGTCCAGTTAACTGATATTTCTGCCACATTTAAGGACTGTAGGGGGTTATTACTAACATGATTTTGTTTAGTTTCTTGTAAATAGATTATGTTCATATTGTACATACTCAGTGGGGATTTTTTTAACTTGTTGTTTTATTCCCCTCCCTCCACAGACAACGATTTTTACATATGGGGACTATTTAGGATTTTCATTGAGACAATGAGGTATTTTGGTAGTTGTAGTAAGAAATGTAAGTAATAATGTGTTGTTTTGGTGTTAGGATTATTGTTTGTATGTTTGGGTCAGTGTTCGTGGCTAGCTAAGTTTAAATTTAAGACAGATGAAGACCGCCCTATTCCCAATCCCCCTTTTTAGGCCTTGTGCCACATATTCTGTATTTTAACAGAAATAAATATAATCATTTCCTGCTCCTATTTAAAAGATGGTTTTAAATATAGAATAATATTATTTTAATTTAGTTTTATGATAATTCTAATTTTATTTTACTGCAATTTTTAAAGACTTTTGGGGGAGTTGTATAATACACACCCCTGATTTTGCTTATCATTTTTTAGAAAAGAAAATGCGTATTATACAGAGGGAAATTGCGGTATTTACACATGAGTGAACAGATATCTTCCCGTAGGTTTTACGCTGAGAGGAACTTTGCAATCACTTTTAACCTTAATAGCCGTCTGAATAATAGGACTGTGAAGAGTTCTAAATACAAATCTAATATTACAAGGTAACCAAAAAAGTTCTGTCCGTTTTTAAAGGAAAAAAAGAAAACGCTTCACTGTATGTGTAACTTATATTTAGTCTTCGAAGTAATCGCCATCGGCATCCAGCACCTTCTGTCAACGTGTCTCCAGCTGTTCAATGCCCTTGCGCTAGAACTCGGGGGTTGACGCAAAGAAGTCCGTGAGGGCTTTGCGCAAGTTTGCTTCATTAGTGAAGGATTTCCCACCAAGACGATTATCCAGGGAGTAGAAGAGGTGGTAATCGGATGGCGCAAGTTCAGGTGAATAAGGTGGATGGCACAAAGACACCCACCCAAGTTGCTGTATGGTATCCCTGACCACTCGCGCGACATGCGGCCTGGCGTTGTGATGGAGGAAAAGCACACCTTTGCGATTCACCTGTGCTGGCTCCTGGCGCAATGCCTGTTGCACACGTTTCAATTGCTGCGAGTATAGGTCTCCAGTGAATGTTTGGCCATTTGGTAGCAGTTCATAATGAACCACTTGACGACCTGTCCACGAGACACAAAGCATAATCTTGCGTGGGTGCATAGGCGTTCTTGCGGTGTGAGGGACAGCATCCTGAGGTGACAACCAATGTCTGGAACGATTGGGAGTTTCGGACAGAACCCACTTTTCATCACTGACTCGATTGAATA
>OZ038486.1:20674733-20679733 GCA_964036315.1 Acanthosepion esculentum | reverse complement strand
TTGATTATCTGGTAAAAAGAGATATATTTCTATGATAAAAAATATTTCGACCCGCGAAAAAATTAACGTCCGTATAAATATATTTCTTACACAGGTGTTACAAATTGTGTGGTTAATATTATGAGACGGAGCTATACGTGAATATACTATTATTGATTATTATAGTGAATATACTAATAGTGAGTATACTATGATATATAAAATATATACTGTTAGTCAATATATTATTGATTGCTATTAGTGAATATACATAATATCCAACGTCGATGGCACAACTTTGATTGGTGCTATGTTGGATATTATGAATATTCTCTAATATATATATATATATATATATATATATATATATATATATATATATATATATATATATATATATATATATATATATTATAAATTAATTGATTTAAAATATGTTTTTTTTCGCTACACAGTGATTACCATGTTTCAAAAATGGTAACTAAAGCCTTCGAATTTAATTTTGTTATTAAATTAAAGACATTAGTTCCATTTCCTCGTCAAGCGAATTTTGGAGTAACTTATTTTTTTTTTAAATTAACGGCAAAGATTCATAATTGATGGTTTCCAAGGATACCGAGAAATTCATTCATCTAGACAATGGGTGGTAGGGTGTTCAATTTTTTAATTTTCGTTGTATCAGTTAATAGTTACATTCGAAATCGGGGTTATGTTTAGGGATGGGTAGGGATGTATTTTTCAACAAATTCTGACATCCGCTAAATATATCCGTTAAAAATAAATATATCTATAAGAACACCGGATTTTATATCTTACTGTTCTTTCTTTTTATTTATATATATATATATAAATATTATACATATTTATTCTTTTTATTTATATATATATAAATAGTATACATATATATATATATATATATATATATATATATATATATATATATATATATATATATATATATATATCTGTTTGTGTTTGTGTGTGTGTGTGTGTGTGTGTGGCAATGTAAAAAATATACACATAATTTGGGGATAAATGCTATCACTGCTTTAGTAATTCGAAAAAAAATCGTGTAATATAACAATTTCTTAACGTATGAGTATTGGTGCTATTTAGCGAATTTTGAACCCAACTCCAGGGAATTAATACATTTCTATTCTCATCTTTATTTATTTTTTAACGTCACATCTTGAAGCTAAAGTTGAAAGTAAGCGATTTAGAGACGGAAATTAGCAAGAAACATCTGGGTTCATTGCTTAAGCGCCAGACATCGTGGCGTGCATCGAACATTTTTCACACTTTACGGGAATGAAACACATTTTACAGTACAAATAACCAAATTATTTTTTCTATTTGCTTGATGCATCAATGTAGCCACAAATATATTTCTCCTTTTGTTACAAAGACTGTGCAGTCTCGGGTAGAGATACCTTATATAAAATTCACAATTGTATTCTGATTATTCAGCGCATCAGGCAGGTCACAGATAACTGATTCATTCGCATTTTAATGTAGGCATGTGCTTGAATGTGCGCCCTAGCATGGTGATTATCGATACGGAATATGGGATTAACGTATCGTGTTGTAAATAAATTTTGATTTTATTTATTTAATATTATTTTTTTTTACCTGGTTCTTCTTAATCACTAAGCTTGCTAACCATATTTTCTACTCATTTTCTTCATTTTTTTTTAATATAGGCCAATGGGACTTATACTAAGTTAAAACTTAGTACCGTATGTCATTCCTATCCCCCAGTACCCTCAACTAGTATAAGCCCTGCAACTATCCCAACTACATTCCCCCTACTGTTTTGTTCTGTCATCGTTGTATATGTTATATGTAATAGGAGAAGGTAGGCTTTCCTACCGCCCGGTCTACATTCCTCCCCCTTCTATTGGACACGAGTAGAGGCCCAAACCTTGTTTCGTGTTCCGAAATCAATTTTGATACGCGTCAAACTTGAAGCTCTACCGTCAAAAAGTATTTGTTATAGAAAACACAGCAGTAACAACTGGCATAGCAAGGCTGCAAACTTATACCACAAAGGGGAGTATACAAGATTTCCACGCATACGTATGAATTTTTAGAGGTTATTGCCTGCTAGGCTACAGTTTACTGTAAATAACTTTCGTTTGTGTATGTCACGAACCATCTTTAATTTTTCTTCACTAAAGTATAAATCCTTGTGTTACAGTATAAAACAGTGTCTTTCAACCATTTTTGTTTTTTAGAAAAGGTTATTTTTCCGGCCTCGGGGAAATTGAGTGCGGCGCAAGAGGATAGCAGGGTGAGACGGAATGGTTGAAAGACAATCAAAGACTTAGAAACAGTTCTATAAAAAATTAATATGCCAAAAATAAATATGATTTCAAAATTATAATATTATTATGGATAAATTTAAATTATTTGTTTTGTTCGAACTTTTTGTCCTCATTTTAATGTCATGTTCACGACGTTTACGTCGCTGACCGCTCCGGCCTTCTTCAGGTGATTGGAATTTTGAATTGAATATTTCGTCCACCGCGGTAGATTTTTCTAGTTCCACGTGCCCTGCTGCTTCCTGATATATCAGTTATCTCATTTTAACTCAAATCTTTAAGTTTTTTTGTTTTGTTTTTTGTTTTTTTGTTTTTTTGTTTTTTTTTTGTCAACACTGCTCTAGCCAGTGACTTGACCCAAAAAGATGTGAGTTCAATATCTGGCTACGTCAGTGGCGAACAAAAAATAAACTTGTAGAGATGAGTTAAAGTGAGGTAACTGAGATCAGACCTGCAAGCTGGAGGCGAGAGTTGTCAATGATAATGTTCTGTCTTCGAGTCCGCGTTTATCTTCCTTTTATGCCTCTCTCCGATTCTTATGTTTAATGTACTTTGCCTCACATAAAATCTGGTGAAGCGCAAGCAAATTTTAATTCCGAAACTGCGGCCCAGTGAAAAAATTTTGGGAACCACTGAATTAGACAAACATGCTTTTACGCTTATTTTACCGGTCTCGGTAAAATAAACATCCAGGCTATTATTATTATTATTATTATTATTATTATTATTATTATTATTATTATTATTATTATTATTATTATTAATATGAAGACAGGTGATATTAAAAATAACAACACGCAGATTTAACACAAAAATATATTTATTTTCCCCATCAGTTGTTAAAACACAATTTAAAATAATTTATTAAAAGAAATATAGAAGCCTATGAATACTTTAAGCACTTCAGGTATAACAATCTCTGCAAATCTAAAACTTTCCCTTGAGCATGGTTCTCTTGCGAATACACTTCAGGTGAATCTGCTGAAGACAAGAGTCCCAAACCACAAAATCCATGTTGTTCAAGTCCTGCCTATATAAAGCCGGCACAATCACAGCGCTGACAATGCCAAGCCTCCTTAAAAATGTTGCACAGCTTTCGAACTATCTGAATTAAAATATCTACGGATCTTCTGAATTGACAGATATTCATACAGACATGCTGTTCGTATTACGATGAGTTTTCTTCCACAATATCTTCAGATTATCCTGCTGTCACTTTTCAACAATTGCACATCGTAAGTTGGGAAGATTTCAGCTTTTCTTCTAGATCACTATATGACCGGAAAGTATCTCCAACACTGAGTTCGATGGCTTTAGTTCCTCTTCTTTTATTAACAATAAGGTGACGTCATCTGTTGAAAACATTAACTGACTTAGACATAGAGGCCGTTGCTTGGTTTCTCTAACTTTTTTAAATAAGGATTTTTTAAATATAAAATCAATCCTTAAATTGCACTTCTGTTAACTCTGGGCGCGCCTAGGTACCTTTTAGGGCGTATGCGCCCCCAGGTGAACCAATTGAGAAATACTGGTATAAAGCGTGTTATTTAACATGATTCAGATTCTGTCTATATTTCTGAGATGAGGTATTATGTACATTATTTACATTATTCAGACTATTGTCCTCATCTTTGTCGCCATATTTATTACAAGGTTTCGGTCGTTGTACGCTTCGGCCTTCTTCAGGTGGTTGTAATCTCAAACTGAACCCTTTATTTCGCTCACTGGGGTAGACTGTTCTAGTTCCACGTGCCATGTTTCATGGGTGTCAGTTATTAGTTATCTCCTGTAAATTTCCCTCGAAAAGTTCTCCACTGCCTTAGGCGGGTATTGAACTCACACTGTTTGTGTCCTGTCACTGAATCTAACTAACGCCTTTATCCACTGTGCCATGTGTCCTTGAGAGAAATTAACAGGAGATAACTGATAACTGACATCCATTAAACGTTGCACGTGAAACTAGAAGAGTCTATCCCAGTGAGCGAAATAAAGGGTTCAGTTCGACATTCCAACCACCTGAAGAAGGCCGTAGCGTACAACAGCCGAAACGTTGTAATAAATATGGCGACAAAGATGAGGACAATAGTATAGACCGATTGCCTAGTTAAGACTAAAAGGAGAAAGATACAATAACATTACTTATCATTTTGGCAGACTAGCCCAGGAAAGAAAAAATAATGTGGTATATAATCTTGAGTCTCGGCATGCAAGATTTTGTATGTCCTTATTTTTCCAACAAGTATCAATTTGTGGATTTAGAATAACTTTCCTAGTCGGTTGAACCAAAGAATAAAAGGAGATATATCATCTTGGAATCATGTGTCCCTTTTCGTTCTGGCAGAATATGGTACGGGGAATTTGCAGGGTACCACAGCGTGGAACTATTTATTTTATCGAAGGCTTTTACTTAGTTTTATCTATAGCTATAGAATTTAACCTTCTGAAGTAACTGTTTTATGCGGCGAAAGCAATAACGAATTAACATGCAAGCAAAAGTAAATTTCTATTTTCTCCAAAACCCGAAGGCTAAAACAAAAGCAAAAACAATGGAATAAACCAAGTGAATTGGCGAAAACTCTTCATTGCCAAACAGACGCATGACACTGGGGTTAAAATATCTGCAAGAACACACGTAAACAAATGTCTCATTTATTCAATTCTATCATGAAGAGTGGAATTATTTTTCTCGAAGAGAACGCA